>CM072885.1:22086621-22332503 GCA_037013685.1 Acridotheres tristis | reverse complement strand
TGCTGCAGAAAGGGACCTGGGGGTCCTGGTCAGTGGCAGATTGAACATGAGCCAGCAGTGCCCTGGCAGCCAGGTCGGCCAAGTCTGTCCTGAGGTGCATCACAGCCAGGAAAGGGAGGGGATTGTCCTGCTCTGCAGCAGCCTTATCTTTAATATTCTGGGCAGTTTTGGGTGCCACAATATAAGAAAGATATAAAACTATGAGAGAGTGGTCAAAGGAGGGCTATGAAGATGGTGAAGGGCCTTGAGGGGAAGCTGTATGAGGAGTGGCTGAGGTAATTTGTTATTTCAGCCTGGAGGAGACTGAGAGGAGACCTCACTGCAGTTACACCTTCCTCCTGAGGGGAAGAGGAGGGGCAGACACTGATCTCTTCTCTGTGACCAGTGACAGGAAGGCCTGAAGTTCTGTCAGGGAGGTTTAGGCTGGATATTAGAAAAAGGTTCTTCACCCAGAGGATGTTTGGGCTGAAAGGCCCCCCAGGGTCACAGCACCAGCCTGCCAGAATTCAAGAAGCGTTTGGACAATGCTCTCAGGCACAAGGTGTGACTCCTGGGGATGGTGCTGTGCAGGTCCAGGAGTTGAATCCAGTGATCCTTACAGGTCCCTTCCAACAGCATATTCTGTTATTCTGTGATTCTTTGCTTGCCTGCTTTCACTGTGAGCCAAAATCAGAAAGCTGAGTTTAAATGGGATTAAGACATGAATCTTTGTTGTCTGGAGGGGAGAAAAATCACAATATCACTAATGCTTACAGGATTCTATGAATGGGACAGGGAGAGAAAATCTGGGCTTTTACTATGCTGGGATTTATTTTAACTTCAGTGGTATCAAATCTTCTAATGTGCAAAACAGTAATGTATTTTTCCTATCTTCATTTTGTTCCGTTCTTCCCTGTTCACTGCTTATAATGGGACCACACACAGGATTAAAGACACTACAAATCTAATTGCAGTCTGGATTGAATTTAAGGAAGAGTAAAAAATCGGGGGGGTGGGGGGTGGGGGTTGCTGCTAAGCTGGTTTTCTCCAACACAGCTTAACAAGATGTTTTGTTTGAATATTTACAGTGCTATTGAGGCCTATTCTTCCTGAAGCTTTTAACTAAATTTTGAAGTTAGTGAGAATTTATGGCCCTGGGCACAATTTTTAGCATACTAGAATATAAAAAAGAAATTTAAGAGTTGAGCACAAACAATGAAAATTGCATGTAGGTTTGCTCTGTGAAGATGACAGATGATTACAAGCACTTGACTATCAGTTAATTTAGAAATTATCAGTTTGCACTTACTTTTCATGTGATCTCATTTATCACGGAAATGGTTGCTAGGATGCTATGCTTTGAAATTTGAAACTCTCCCCAGAAAACGAGCAATTGTGAAAAGGTTTTTTTGGAATATATTTTCTTTTTGGCAGCCTCTCAATAGTGAAATTATTGATGCTAAGTGGTTTTCTTATATCAAGGCTTCATCTTACAAGCACTTATACCTAGATTTAATTTATGCTCTATGTTAGATCTCTGAGTGAAGCTAAGCTTGCATAAGACATATGTATTCAGCTGACCTTAAACTCCTGTTAACTTTCTGTGCCTAATATTTTTTCCTTGCTTCTGGCAATTATGTTTCCAGGTTACTTTTTAGATCATGGAAATAATTTTTCAGTGGTCACTGGCTTTCACCACTGAACAAACATGGAGACTCATGTAAAATGGAAGCTGTGTGTGTCTGAGCCGAGTTGCTTAAAACCTCAGTGAGAGGATGAATAGTGAACATTACATGCCTGCATGGCACTTTGGCTAAGTCCTCTCAAATCCCAGTCCCTGGTAATTTTTAGCAAGTCTTGTGACTTTCCTCTCACCTTTTATGTGTGAGGGTAGTTTAAAACTTTTAGTCTATTCCAGACGATGCAGATAGAACTGGGACTCTGTCTGCAAGCATTGGAGATCACTTTTGACAGTCATGGCTTGGTGCTTTTGGCAGAGGTGATCCCTGCACGACCTTGTGTTATGCTGAGCAGGACAGTAGTTGGTTGCTGTAGGGAGCAGCCAGGCAAGAAGACCTGAATGAGAGGGAGAAATAGGAAGACGTAAACAGACTAGAGAGCCCTTAATCCATGCAATGGGAGCAGCCACTGGAAGAAACAGGTCAGAGAATCTCAAACAGGAAATCATTACTAAGCTTGTTTTGTATTTCAGAAAGAGGAGATTTATACCTTTCTGCTAGAAATTCTGAAATACGCACATATACCTATGAATACTTATCTGGAGAGTCCTGACCTTAACAGTTATTTGAATATTATATACTGAAGAATCTTTCTTGTGAATTTGAGACCCAGGAGGCCTGACACTTTATTCACTTATATCCTTTTCCTAAATGACTAGTTAATGCCAGGGGAATTAGTCCCCATATGCAATAGTCCTGACTTAATTTATGAAGTGTCAGAATGGGGCCAGTAAGTCAGTAGACATGTAAGCCCAGAGATGTAGTGGAATCCTGATTCAAAAGATAACAGGAATCATGTTCATTTCCCTCTAGCTGTGACCGAGAAAAGTATTTACATCCTAGGAAAAGGGAATTACATGCTATTGTCCTGAAAAGAAACCACAAATTGTAGAGAAAAATCCAGCTCACTCCTTAGAACATCTGGGGAAAGCAGATGGATAGAAGGCTGATTCCCAGGAATATACAGGAGGCACACTGATCCACCTGCCCTCTGCTGATACCTCCTTCATCTGTGGCCCGCTTGTCCTGGAGTCCTGGGACCCATGAATGGTTTTGGGGTTGCAGGAAGGATGAATTGACTCTGAGACATTGGGGAAAATCCGAGGATAAAGACTCCACTGCCATTCTTGAAAGGGGAACATGATGTCGGGCTGGAGGGGGAGCCCAATTACTTGCTGTGCTGAAGGTAACTGAGGGAGCGGGGCAGTGGGGACAGAAGAGTGCTTTGTTCTAGTGTGGGATACACTCATACAAGGAGGTAGGAGCTCCACATTATGAAGCAACTATTAAGCCAAATCTTTATAAAATGGTTTTAATCAAGTCTTCTAGGAATAGCCCATGACTAAAGCTCTGACTAAAATACCTTCACTAGGACTCACTAGAAGAGAAGCTGACAACCATGCAAATGCCACCCACACAGCTGGTCATTGTGGACCCAGAAATCAGGGCATGCCAAAATCTGCAGGACAATACCTTATAACAATAAATCAAGTCTGCTCTTCTCTTGATGGTGTCACTGTGGCTCCCAGGTAGGCTGGCAGTAGTGTCTCTGCAATCCTCCATTGAGCGTACCAGCTCCCTGAGTATCCCTCTCCATTGGATGGAAGAGACCTACCCCACAGACAGCTGCAAGGAGTACCCACGGTTTTCTATCAATGTTCTCTAGCCAGATTTGTTGGCTTGCTAGAGGTTTGTGGCACAGGCTGGTTTGAGCAGGGCCTGAGGATGTGAACTGGTATGCTGGGAAGGAGGGAGCACAAGCAGCATGTCTCTAGAGAGTAAAATGGGAGCTCCTCTGTGGCTTATAAGCATTTATCACAGCAGGACATAGGCAGTTGGAGTAGCCTCTTCTTGCTCAGGATAACCCAGGAGTCTAATTTAGGCAACTACAATCCCAGACATAAAACTAAAATGCAATGCGTGTGACCACTGAGGTCCTGCATGAGTAATCAATCACTTTGATGGCATTTTTCTTTGTCTGCAAACTGATAGGTTTAGTTTGTGGGGGAAAAAAGAGAAGAGGAATTTTTAAGCTGAATAAAAATCAGCACTTCAAAAAATATATAGTCTACCCTTTCTTGCTGTTTATAGGCCTCTAATTTGATAGTGCTGCTGCAGCTGCCGAACTGTCTAGATTGACTCAAAGTTATTGTAACAACATTCATTTCTTATATATGAGGTAGTGTAGGAGAACTCTCTTTTCAAAAATCGTCAGCTAATGATGGAAGATAAAATAGATTACTTCTAAACATGTATTTTTAGCTAAAAGAACTTGATTATATTAGAAGTTCTGGTCTATAAATATAACAGTTTGTGAACTGTTCTCATCTGTCTCGTCCCTGTCCTGTGTCAGTAGGGGGAAGTAGTAACTAAGACCTTCTGTGGCTTAGATACTAAGTGCTTTCATCAGAGTATTTTTGTCCACCCTCCTTTTTCTCCCTCTTTGACATCAGCAAGGTTTATTTATATTCTGCTATGAGATATTTTATCTACTACCGAAAATTACTGACAACTGGTTTGTCAGTGACGCTTATGTCCAAATAAATCTGCTTAGTTTACAACATTTTTTGTTAATCTGGATTAAAATACTGCAGATGCTTCTCCCTGAAAGATATTAATATTATTTCAATTAGGCTAGTCACTGTAACAGCAGTTTTCTAAAAATTGCAGTGATGGTGGCTTCGAGGCATGCAGCGTGAGCCAGGACACCTCTCGCTCCCCTTCCAGACCTCAGGCTGTGTCTCCAAACTCTCTGCCTGCTCCGAGCAGAGCCAGTTTAGCTCCACCCTCTGAGCAGTCCAGCCCTTATTTATATGAAGTCTGTGGTCCAACTGGCTTCAGATGGTGTGTGTTATGTGCGTGTGCCTGCCTCCTGAGTGTGTGAGACAAGCTGGGATCATGAGCCAGGGTTGTTCCAAGTGGTTTTAATCAGCAGCCTATTAGAGGAGAACGGAAAACTTCAAACAGGGTAAGAACCAAGTAAGTAAACCTAACTTTGAACTTGCAATCTGGACAAAACAAATGCAAATAAAAATCTTCATAGTCTGTCAGTTTTCAGATAAATTATCACTTTTAGAGAGAAAGCTGTGCCTTATAACAGGAAGGAGGAAATTTAAAAGGACTGGAATGAAGGAAACTGTAAAAACAAAGTGGGAATTGAGAATGCAAGAGAAAAAACAGCAAAGGATTGTTCACAAAGTTGGTACACTCTCTTACTTTTTTCAGCTGTGGACAGGACATGTTAAGCTTTAACCTCTTCCTTTCTTGTATACTATTGTCTGGCTCAGTAAGTAGCTCCTTTTGCAAAGGGGGTAAAGATTCTGCTCCTCACCTGTCTGCCGGCAGGTTTGTTTTCCTGAGAGCATGGAGTAGAAGAGCTCTTCACAGGTCCTTGCAGGAGGCCCCGTGGCATGCTGCTGTTTGCTGCTGCTCACTAGTTGTTTTTCACAGGTTGTTCCAGTACCTCCATGGGAAGGCGTTCCCCAAACCTCTGCTCCTCTGGAACTCGTGACTTCTTGCCCGGCACCAGGAAAACACTCACTTTTTCCCACAGAAATGGGAAAATTCATGCTAGCTTTGGGTAAAATGTGCCTCTGAACTTTTTTTACCCTGGCAAGACGTGGCTACTTGGACTGCATCTGCAATGTGGCAAAGGGGAAAGTGAGGCCATGGTTTGTGGGCAAGTCCCCAGATGCCGCAGGCTTTGTCGCCCTCGTCCCTTCCTTCTGGCCTTAGTGGTGGCCCTCTGTCTGTTCTGCCAGACCCTGACTCCTCTCATGACCAGCAGCATCCTCTCAGCAGTTGTTAATGGGATTGCACCCAACAAACTGACTAAAACACAGCAAGGAAGATACAAGGAGGTCTACCCAAGCACCATTCACTGCTTCATCCCTGGCAGCATTTCAGAGACAGTGAAAAAGGTAAGTCAGCTGGAAGAGGGTGCTGAGCAATAATTAGCAAAGCAAGGGATAGAAAGTCTGGCAGGATCATCTGAGTCCAGCTAAAATTAGCCTAAGCTTGGAAGTCTGGGATCTGTATACAAACAAATGGGTGATCTAATGACAGCGGCATATGCACAAGCACATTCCCATTACCAGCTCCTCAGTGTGCTGTTATTAACACAGGAATCCTGAAATCTTCAACTGAAATATGGCATTGCTCTGTGATTCCAGCAAGATTTCCGTTTGCTGCACAGACCATGCTTTATTTTGGCTTTGGGAATTGGTTTAGAGGCTTTACAGTACAGGCACGTAAATCAGGAGCCAGTGGGGTTTCATGGAAGTGACAGAGGCTGTTAATTGGCACAGGGACAGCAGCTCCCCTGTATTACAGTTATCTGCTCATCAGCTCTGAACTTTACTGGGATTCTGCTGAGAACCTGAATTAAACTGCATTTGAGAAATAAAAGAATATTTTCAAATCACACTATATACTTTGGAATCTCTGTCTCACAAATTTTACTTTGTCCATAGGTTAATTGACTTCATGTTTATTTTGTATAGGGTTCCTAGGATGGGTGTTAAAACTTAACAAATGGAGACACAGTTATTTTTGTTGGAAAATGTAGTTTGTTAAATGGTTTCCAGATTGAGGTAGTTATTTTTACTCTGGAATCTGTGATCAGCACTAGCATAAATGTTTCAGGTTTCCTTCAGTCCTGTAGAGGAGCTGCTAACAGTGCAGCAGATACAACACCATGAAATTATCATTATCCTAACATTTAATGTCCAACTGTAGCAGAACTGTAAAAAAATTGTTACCTCACAAATTATGGACAGCAACCATATAAAGCAATTCAAATATGTATGTTAAAAAAAAAAAAACAAAAAAAGCCAGGCTGCTTCTTTGATTAGACGGAGTTCATAATCTAAAAGGTCAGCAATATTGATTTTAGGAGAGCAGCTGTAAAGTGCATCTTCTGCAACAATCGAAAACAGATAAGGGGAATAACTGTGGCATGAACTCTTTAACCTTAACTCTTAAAATACTGGGGTTTTTTCTTATAGTGTATGCTGCATTTGTCATAGTTTTATATTTTAATGACCTTTTAGTACACTAGGTACCCAGATTCAGATCTGATCTGCAATATGATATAAATAATTACAGCTTAAAGGGAAATAGGCACAGCTCACACATGCGGGTTGCATTGTATTACATCTATAGAAACAGTCTATTCCTTTTTACTCATTGCTATTGTAATGGCAAAAACCACTTCATACCTTGGGCTACTTAATGTCTATAAGAACTGGTGAAGTAATGGCAAAGTTTTGCTGGTATGCTGTTTGGCTGAAAATATCCGTAGCATCTTTTGCAAATTGCCTAAGAAAAAATGCAGATTGACATTGAACTTTGTGTGCTGGCCAACAGAAACGAGAAGAAAGCTTTTGTTTTTACAACATGCTGTACTTACTGCACTCCAGCATACGTGTTTGGATGTGACTATCACATGCACATGCTGGGCCTGTAGTACAGATGTGTGTATATTAACCCTTATTGGTATGTTTTCTAGGGCTGTGCTACCTTAACACATTCCTTTTCAAGTTCTTAAGACCACCCAGAGCTAGCTCCCTGTTTGTCTTGAATTTCTCCTCTAGAGCAAGATGAACAAAATGTCTTGCACATGTTGGGATGTTACTCTAAGTTGCTCTCTGTTTCCCAACTTTCTCTGCTGGTTGTGTGGGCTGAATAATAATCTCAGAGAACAGAAAAGACAAACATCACCAAAAATCTCTACCACTTTGCTTTGAAAGCATGTTCTTAAACTGTGTTTTCATCCACTGCTTATTCAGATAGCTGAACTGTTATCTAGCTTGATTTTATTGGGCACTCAGTAACATCTAAGACAGATGTCACTGTTGAAATTTTACACTGTTTTATTTTACAGTCACGTGCCCACTGACAGGAACTAATTTGGAAACAATTTTTCATTAAAGCTCTGGTTAAAATCTTCATGTATGAACCTGGAAAAATACTTCAAAATATAGTTATTCACATCTATGATTAACTAGTCATACATTTGTCCCTATTCAATTAAAAATCCAGCAAGAAAATTTAAATGCATTTTAAAAAATCTATTATACAGTTAAACAATGACTTAAAGCAAACACTGCATCATGTCTTATGAAATCAAAGTTCATTAATAAATTTTAAGGAAAATTAGACCCTGCTGGAGATAATATTTTTAGGTAGCACATAGCGTTTATGGGTTTTGAGTGATAGCATGTCACACTGCATATTCGCTTATGGGTAGGGGCAGGTTTCGTTCTTGCCTTCTTCAGAAAAACAACCAGTATTGTGTTGAGCCTGTTGTGAGAATTTGTTTCTGATTGTTATTACAGAGGAAAAATCCCTTTCCAAAATATAATAATTCATTTAGAGTATGCATAGCATTAAGTGCCTCAAAAAACTTCCACCAAACAAAACCAAACAAAAACAAAAAATCCCTGGCATCTTTTATGGGCCATTTCTTGGCAGCAAAGGAAGGAAAACAGAAGTCAACACTTTCTAGTACAAAATTAAACGTTAATATCTGAAGCATGAAAAATAGAAGGCTTAAATCTGATTCTCCAGCATTAAAGGCAATAGAGAGTGATATCCCATCTAATAGCAAGCTGTCTGTAGCTTAGCAGACTCTTACCTCCCGAGTGATGAAATATTAGGAATACATATAGTAGGGAGAAGAGCTGGTGCTGTAGCATTGAAACTGGAATAAGTATCAACCCCCCCAAAAAAAATAAATTAAAAAATCAACCCATACAAGCCCTGGCACATTATTGTGTACCAGCCACCTGTAATAGTGTAACACTTACGTTCAGTAATTTCACTCTGCTTCTTGGCCAGTTTTGAGAAGAGCTAATAATCTGGTTAACGTATGCTTCCACTCTCAGAATTAAATTCAGCCAGAGACAATTTAGATGTCTCTGCACACAAGTAATTTTGCCCAGGTAGATGGTGTACCTCTGCTGGGTAGAAGGAATATAGACTGTATTGCTTTTAGGAGGGCAGATACCTGGTGTGGAGTTGCTTTCCAGTCAGAGAAGACCCAAAACCACTTTTCCTTTTTTTCTAAAAAGGCCTAGTTCCCAAATCATTAAGCTTTACATCCAGGTTGAAATTGTGAGCCTGGTTCACCATACTAGCAGTAGGATTTTCTATTTGGTCCCGGAAAGCAAAATTCTCTCTTTTCTTTATTTCTTCCACAGCTGGAAAAAAAAGGAGGAGAAAATTATTAATCACCTTTTATAGTTACTACTCCTGTGATAGGCACTTTTTTGGCATACTAGCTTTCCAGCCATTATGAATGTATTTAGACAAAAAAACCAACAAACAAAAAATTTTCAATTTTAAATTGGGTTTTGAAGGAGGTTATTTCATGGATACTCACAAGACTTTTGATTCACATGCCCTGGCCATTTAGGCCAGCTGAGAACAAGAAAGCAAAGAAGATACACAGCTGATTATATGAGAACTTGATGAATGGGTTAGGCTGGTATCCAAATAAATGAAATACAGGTGTGGTGAAAAAAAGCTGTTTTTGTCTTCTTTTCAAGGCCCTGAACCTGCCACTTAGCTTTTGTTAAAATATGTATTTCAACGAGGAATTATATTGAAGTGAGCAAACAGGAAGTATAAGAAAAGGCTTTTTATGGCTTCATTCTGAACAAATAAGATAGGATAGAATTTCCTATGAGTGGACAGTATGAAAGATACTAGATAATGGCAGCCTGATGTGGCCAATCTGAAAGGTACTATGTAGAAAAAGAAGGGGAAAAAAAGAAAGAAAAGAAAAACATCATAGTTTAGTCTTAACCAACATCTAGAGAAATACCTGGTTGAATGTCTTGCATAGGTTACTGGCCAAGGCATCTGTATTTGAAAATTGGCAGTGAAATTACTGAAAAGCTGAGAAAATGTTACTAGAACATTAGAACATGGGATATCCTGAGTGGAATTATCCTCTCTTTACTTGAGTGTTCCACTCTGTCAGAGGCAGAAAGCTGGACTTCACAGTCAATGGAAATGACTGTGTCTAATGCAAAATTCATCATGTATTAATACAGACATTTAAAACAAATCTAGTGAATTTCATCCTCTAAAGACTCATCTCTTTTTCTATTGTTTGTTTTTGTTTTTTAAATGGAATATGTCCATTTCAGACAGAATAAGGAGGCAACAAAGGAGAAGCAGAGTCTGTTGTGGAAGAAGGCATGGGGAAAGGAAGCAGATGTGGGAGAGTAGGGAACTACAGCTGCAAACTGTAGTAACCTCAGAAAGAACAGAAGAGATTGTGTACAGAAACGGCTGAATTTTGCAAGGGAAAAGAAAGGGAGATGAGAATGGAAATAGAAAAAAAAGAAGACAAAGCTAATGAGAAGTTTTGAAATGTAAATATCTGAAAAAGGAGAACTGAAGCTGGATGATAGAATGAGATGATTTTTGCTATTATGCAGAATGGAGCATAGTGAGAGTTCTGGATGGAAAATATTACATTATGCATAATAAGGTTGAATACATTCTTAAGGTTTGATAAATTTTTAACTTAAAAGCTATTTTACAGAATAAGTAGGGGGATGAGAACTTTTCACAAAAGAACAAACAACTTTCCTAGTATGAAATCTGCAACCAGAAAGCAATCGACATAGGAAGGTATGGTATCAGTGACTGATTTCCTTGGAATGATACCAAAATCACATTGTACCCTATGAAAGGAGGACATTTGTTTTCCCCCTTTGTAATGAAAAATGAAATTCCACTAAGGAAGCAACTATTTTTAATGAGCAGATAGCTAGAGATATTCTGGTGATAAAGGGCAAGGCTATTGTGGTAGCAGTCAGGAAGGAGGGGCAGGGTGGAGACTTTGCAGGAAGGGAGCTTTGAGAAGGACACATGAGGAGCAAATGGAGGCAGAATCTCACTCATATAATTCACTGCAACTTCATCCAAAACGAGGTGTTTTGATAAGTGGTAGGATTGTCTTATTGTCTGTTCTCAAGACAAGGCCATTAGGATCATGTGCTACATGCAGGCATATAGCAAAAAGCATTTTGATAAAATGACTCTGTACTTCCTGCTCAGAGTGTTGGTGATGACTGTGCAAATACCTCAAGTTTTGCTCTTGGATTTATAAAGTCATCAGAAGACAGCCATCAAAGTAATGCCAATAATCTAATTGCTTGTTCTGTATTTATCCAACAAACAATTCAAAACAGAATTACATTCCAGCCATTTAATTCTACAACCCAGTCCTTTCTGATTAGGAAATTCAACAGAACATAAAGCAAACACATTTAAATATCCTCCAGAAAGTGAAACAGGAAATTCGATACAGCAGCTATGCAGACTTTTAAATATAATGGTAGTATGAACAACTTATTATTTCAATGAACTTTTATGCAAACACAAAAAGGAATTTAGAAGTCACATTTGGATCTAGTAAACATCTGCATAGTCCCATAAATGAGCGGCTTGGGGCATTAGAACTGTATGCTAAGTTTTTATTATCACTCTTCTAATTGATGCTGTTCAATAATAGTGCAGTATTTTCTGGGAATCGCATTCATGTATTTTTTGTAATGTTGTTCTGCTAGGTGGTATTTAGTAGCAAAGGTAAATGCTGACTTCCTTTGCTAGCTAAATGGGAATTTAAGCTGCTCAGTACCTGTGAATATTGCTAATAGTGCTGTCCTTGTTTTTATAAGGCCAGTTTTCCTTTGTGGTATTTTTGTTGCACTCTGTTTTCATGCAAAGGCTTTTTGGCTTGCACAGTGTCTCATACATCTCTTTTGCAGCTGCTCAGTACCTGCAGGAAGCATAGAGTTAAAGTAAGCGGCAGTCAAGCTATTTGAAGCTACTGGACCAAATCTCTGACAGTCTTGGCCGGCTTAGTGTGAAAAGTGGATGCTTATAATCAACACAAAGACTAATGACACCAGAACTCAGTAGCTGAAAAGATGATTCACAGTTTTTGAGTTCTTTCCTGAAAGAAGCTTAGGCCATGACATGAGTTGGGCCATTATGTTAGCATGGAGAATTTTGTTTCTGCAGTTGAAATGATGGTCAGTGAAACTTACGGCAACAGCTCAAACTGTATATTTGCTTCTTTTCCAGGCATAGACAATGCATCAATATTTATGGAATTATGTAATATTCTTGGAATCTTTAAGAACTGCCAAGGAACTGTTTTGCTCTCTTCAACTTGAAATATCTTCACTATTTTCTTCTTGGCCAAAACAAAATGAGTAATTACACATCATAAGATTCAGTTACTGACCAAGTTCTAGATTTTTGGAACAACCTAGAAATTCTGTACAATAGAGGAAAGCTTCAGAGGCTACTAGAATCAATTATATCCTTATGCATTCATAACCTAGAATTGGATATACTGGTTTCAAGGGAAATGTCAAAACATTTTCTATTTAACAGAGAACTTCACAGCTCCCTGGAAGTTGCAGACAGACTGAACTAAGAATTGCAACTCTGAAAATGATCTGTTTTCAGTTGCATCAAGATGGTTATATAATTCTTCAGCTTTTATATTATATAAACCGGGCCTTTTATCTTAAGACATCAAAAGAGTAGACATTTGATACAATTGAAAAAATAAATTTAATAAATTTTAATGGAGCTCAATTTGTTTTCTTTTGTGTTTTTCATGTTATTCTGTAAACTGAAATCAAAATTACAAAATTCGTTTTTATGCATTTTTGTTTACTTTACAGCCCACTCTGGTTTGTTTGGACCAGTTGTTAAGGCTGTGCATCATCCGTGTAACAGCCAGTTACACTAAAATGAGGTCAGTGACTCAGCTAAGTGCAGTATTTTGTAAGCTGTAAGAGCAGGTATATCATATCAAAGCTGACATAGGTCTCATCCAAAATCATATGGGAGATCTCAGCCTTACTGTAAAGCCTCACTAATTTCTGTGGAGACAAACACACAATTTTCTAGCTATGACATGGACTGCAGAAGTTCTTATCAATCCCTTTCACGTAAGGTACATTGAGTCTGTAATAAACTGACCTGCTAACAAATAGTCTGAGTCTTCAAACTTGAGAAGAGCCAAAAGAATCATTGGGACATGGGAACATTTGACCGTTTACAATTATTCTCAAATTTTTAAAATGTTATTGATCCTTTTTTTTTGTTTCTGAGTCTGTTGTACATTAAAATCATAGGAATTGCAAAAAAATCAGAACCATAATATGTGGAAATATGTGAACAGCTTATTTTCATCTATTGTACACTGCTTCTCTTGTACTCTCTGCCCAGATCTCATTTTTATGACTGAGAAACATTTTATGAAAACCAGCAGACTCTTTAAATATATAAACATAACTGTTATTGCTATAATATTGGAAATTCTGAAAAACATCTAGTAGTAACTAGATCAGTATGTCCAGTGATACCAGGCATTTTGTATAAAGCTTTGGAAAACAGTATGGAATCACTTGCTACAAGCATGCAATTGGTCAGATTTAAAAAAAAAATCTGTGCAGGTGAAAACCCACCCTAGACTGCACTGGCTTAGCAAACAGAGAGGACATGTTGCATCTTATAACGTGGGGTGCAAATAGCTATGATAGGACAGGGCAGAGAAAATAAATTTGGCAGTACTAAGCATGGATCTCAAGCAAGTACCCTAAAAGGTGTGGAGATACTTCATATTATTTAACCGTACCAGATTAGACATCAGGTCAAGCTGTTAAATTTAGGCTTCTGGATTGCTTCTATGTCCCAGAGACGCCGTTGCGGCACTTTGGGGAGCTGGTGGATACAAATGCCAGTACCCAGCGCCTTCACCAGCGCCTGGGCGGCGGGCAGGGCTGGGGCACACACCAGCGTGTCCCTGCTCGGTGCAGGCTTCGGGCTGCAGCAGCCTCGGCGCTTTTGCTGTCTCCGGAGCGAGTGTCCCAAGAAAAGCCCCCGCAGCAGCTGGTGCTGTGCTGTCTGTGCGGGCTGTCGCCAGCCCTCTGATCACCCGTCCCGGGGACGGCGCCCGGTGGGAGCTGAACGCTGCGTGGGCCCCGTGGAGCCGCTCGGGGCCATTTCCTTTGTGTTTTGTGGAAGTGACCCAGGTTTAGGCCACTGCTTGAACTTCCCCCCCTTTTTTTTTTTCCTCTCCTATGCTGCTATCAGTGTTCTGTTGAATATTCGTCACTGCCAAACTCGAGCATTGTAAACACTGCAGCCCTTCCTTCCCCAGAGACCTGAGGAAGATGCCTTCCGTATCAAGGCTGATGCTGAGGCGAGATCTTCCCTGGCACATCCCGCTGCAGGCAGGCGGGCTGAGCCCCTGGGGATGCCTGGGCCTGCTTGGCTCCTGTTCCTTGTGCCTCATCCCTCGGGCCCGCAGGGCACCGGGGCCGAGGCCTGTCGCAGCAGATGTGCGAGCTGGGGAGCCTTGGGACTGGAGTGGGCCCTGGCTGGCCCTGGAGTACTGGCCGCAGGGGAACGGGGTCATTGCTGGGTGCTTGAAGCAGGACCCCTTGATGTTTGAAGCAAAATACTTCCGAGATGACACTGCAGGAGGCTTTGCTTCCACGAAGAAAGGTGTGTTTTCATGGCATAACATTAGTGTGGTAATTGTTGGTGAGGAGGGGGGCACACAAAGTGCCGCCACATCCAAGGCAGGACCCTTGCCCCAGGCCACACTGGGAGGGATGGGAGTGGGAGAAGCCATAATAGCCAGCAAAAATTGAACAGGAACAGGGACATGTCTTGGTCTGCAGCCCCTCTGTATTCCTCACGTGTCCTCAGTTCACCCTGCAACACGGGCCCCTGCAGCACACGTGGGATGGAAAATGGAATTTTCTTGCAAAATAAAGCAAGAGGTGTCACTGTCTTCTGGGTTTCTTCCATGATGCAAGTGAAATGGAAAGTAGGAAGTATTTGTCTGGAATGCCTGGAGAGAAGGGAGAGAGAACATAAGAGGGGGGCTGGGATAAGGGCTGGATTTAGGAACAGGGAGGGAGGAAGGGAAATGGAGAGGAAGGGCTGCCAGCAGCTGCTGGCGCTGCAAGAGAACAGGAAGTAGAAAAGATAAGAGGAGAGGAAGGGGGGCAAAGGCAGAAGGGAATGAGAGTGAGAGAGAGTTGCTCTGTTGGGCAAGGGCCATCTGAGACTAACCCTGTGCTTGCCATCTGATTAATGTGTTTTAAAAATTCTGGGATGTCAGGAACGCTATCAAACAGGTGACCTAACACAGTTCCGCTGACGTCACCCTGTGCTATGTGTGCTTACTCCTTCCAGCAAGTGATCAACCTTTACTTGAATATCTCAGTTTCTAAACTAGTTTTGGGTTGCACATTTAGCAAATGTGGAAGACTCTGATAGTGTTGTATTGAAATTTTTTCAAGGTCCCTTCATCAATAATGCTAATGCTTTCCAGGGGCAATGACTGCTCTGGAATAAAAAAAAAAAAATTGCATGTTAGAAACTCTGAAACAGTTTGTTCTCTTTACTGCTGCAGAAAGCACGATGTAAAACAGCATCTTAAGGTATACGCTACTGAGAAGAGTGATTTTAGCACTGGATCCCAGGCCTGTAAACAACTGGACACATCTTGAATGATATTTATTTGTGTCAAAGCATCTGTCTCTTTTCAGTCTAGTCTACTGTGCAAAAAATAGTGGTGACTTGTTTGTGTAGTGCTTCCTATCTCCAGTGATAAGCTTACTAAAATTAGAAGTTATGGAATAACTTAGTTTTTAAACTGCTGACAGCTGTCAGGTTGAAATTCACAAACTTGCAAAGAACTAAATTCCTGTCCTGAATTTAATCTCTGCTGGTATATTTCAATCCTAAAGACAAATATCTTTCACCAAAATAAAGTCTTGGTTTATAACGGTGTTTTTATTGCAAAAGAACTGCTAGATTGTTGCATATATTAGTATTCTAATTACCACATGGAGCATTCTATTTTTATTCTATTTTATTGGGGTTTGAACAGCAAGGTTTTGGTAGTGGGGGCCTACCAGGATGGCTTCTGTGAGAAGCTGCCAGAAGCTTCTCCCATGTCCCGGAGTCAATGCCAGCCTGTTCTAAGACAGACCTGCCACTGGCCAAGGTTGAGCCCATCAATGATGGTGGTAGCAACTCTGGAATAACAGATCGAAAAAGGAGAAAAAAGCAACTGTGCAACTGCAACCAGAGAGGGGAGTGAGGATGTATGCGAGGAGCAACTCTGCAGACACCAGGTCAGTGAAGGAAGAGGGGGGGGATGTGCTTCAGGCACCAGAGCACAGAGTTGCCTGCAGAAGTGATGAAGACTGTGGTGGGGCAGGCTCTCCCCTGCAGTCCACAGAGGTCCACAGTGGAGTAGAGATCCACCAGCAGGCCATGGAGTACCCATGCTGGAGCAGTCTGTTCCTGAAGGGCTGGGCCCTGTGGAAGAAGCCCACGCCAGAGCAGTTTGAAGAATTGCTGCCTGTAGGAAAAGCCCATGTTGGAGAAGTTAATAAAGGACTGTCTCCAATGGGAGGGACCCCACACTGAAGCAAGGGAAGAGTATGAGGAGCCCACCTGCTGAGGAGGAAGGAGCAGCAGAGACAGCGTGTGATGAACTCCAAGCCTCCAGTCCCAGCCGCCCTTCTCCACTGAGGGAGAGGTAGAGAATTTGGGAGGGAAGTTGAACCTGGGAAGACAGGACAGGTGGGGGAAAGGTGTATTGAGATTTGGTTTTATTTCTGATTATCTCACTCTAATTCAATTTATTATTGAACAAATCAGTTTCCCCAAACTGTGTCTGTTTTGCCTATGACAGTAATCAATGAATGATCTCTCCCTATTCTGATCTCTACCCACAAGACTTTCATTGTATTTTTCCCTCTGTTCAGTTGGAAAGAGGAGTGGTAGCGTGGCTTTGGTGGGCACCTGGCTTCCAGACAAGGTTAACCCACCACATTTATTTAAGGCATAAAATATCCTCCTTGCCCAAAGATCTGATGGCAATGGCCCAGTGATTTGCCTTTTTCAGAAACTGATGTTATGTTTGCACTATGACTGTGTGTTTGTGGTGTCTGTTTTCCATTTTTTTCTTTCAAAAAGCTCGTACTCCAGGGTAGATATAGAGGAAGGGTTTTCTCTAGATGCCTTTGTTCCTAGGCACTGTATGGGAAGAGAGTAAGTGGTAGATAATCGAAGTGTACCTTGGGATTCATTGGAGGCATCAGATACCTTTCCACTTGCTCTTATAGGCGAGTCTCTCTGCCAGTCCTCCTGTGGGCTAGATTGTGTGGGACTAATAAGTCAATAAAGAACTGACAAGGTTACATTTAACTTTTTAGAGCACAGTAATCTCCATATCTGTTTAGGATTCCTGTGTATGATTTTACCCCAGCACTCTTCTTACTCATCTTAATAATTCTGCATAGCACAACTCAGATGCCTGCACTTACCATCTGCATAGGACCCGCATTCCTTGGAACAGTTCACATGGGACCTACCGAGGCCTCTCTGTTTAGGTGACCACAGCCACCATCGAAGTCAGATGGCAATTGCTGTTGCCAGTTCACCAGAGCAGCCTAGATTTCAGGAAAAGTTGTTTCCACAAGGGCAAGAGCATGGTTTAAAGATCCTTGAGTGCTAACTAGAACTTTCAAACCTTTATAGTGTCGGTTCAAAATGAAGATAGAAAAAATGGAGGGGCAGACAAGATGGAATTTGTGTTCCAGAGTCCCTGATATAAAAAGAATTCTTAAAGATACTAGAACTATTTTCACTGTTGTCACAGTAAGTTACTAGCTTCTTTTTGTGAAAAACAACAACTGTATTTTATACTGCTGAGGAATGTCCTATCTTACAACCATTGTCTTTGCACTGTGTTTGCTGTAGATTGATGCCTCCATTCTCCAGTACTTTGGAAGCCACACGAGAAGAGCAGTTCTCTACGCACCTCCTGCTCACCATGAAACTGACCGTCAGCTCTGTCAGCGCATCCTGACAAAACATGGATATACAGTCACAGTCCTTGAAAACAGAAGACTGGTGGAAGATCTGAGGCTTGAGGGCCCTTATCGCAGTAAGAATAATTGGAGTTAGTTAATTTGTTAATTACTAAGTGTGGTCACTAAATGTAGAATTGATACAGCGTTCTTCCACAAACATAAAGCATATAAACTCTGATTAAAGTAAGGATAGAAGCCAAATTGTAGCCCTTCTCAGCTGTGTGGATAGTTTTCCACAGTTAGGTGATTCTTCCATAAGCTATATCCTTCTGTAAAAAAATGCAGCAAAGTAGTTGATCATAGTCTTGAGAACTAAATCAGATCAGTTCGTTTTCTGATGACTTTTCAAACCAACTTCACCAATATAACTGAGGGATTTTCAGTGGAATGTTTCATAACAAAACCTGATACATTTGGTTCCTTATGATTTTCCCTCCTAAAGAAAACTTGTATATGTGAAGGTGATTTTTTCCTTCACATATAAAAATCATCTAGTAATGTTTTGATTGTTCTGTAATCTTGTTAAAGAACACAATATAGGACAAGTACATTTCCACTTGCTGCTGAATGTGGGATAGATTACTGTTGGTTCTCAGTTCCTCTTGAAATTTGATCCATACTTCAAGCAGACTACTGAAGAATCCTGATCTCTTGCACTGTAGCTTTATTGTGTAGAGTTGCACTGTGCTTGATAGAGAAGGTTGGGTACCAGTTAGATGTGTGATGACCATGTTTGAGTGCTCTTGGAGACTTCAGAGGTATGAACTGAAACTGTGATGCCAAACTGATCTTGGAAGCCAATTCAGGAAATGGAAGGCTGTAATAAAAATACACAGGCTGCTATTCTGTCAGAAGGAAAACAGATATTTCTTGTGCTAAAGGGAGTGCTATTTGCATAATTCAGGCTTGCAATACATTTCTGGAGCTACCAGAGAGCTCAGGTTTGCTTTGATCTTTAACCAAATCAGATAATTTCATAGATGAAAACTACAATTTCTTAACATGCTTGAGATTGCTCAAAATTCCATCCCTAATTTCAAGTTTCTTTAAGAAACTTTCTTGAAAATGAGGTGCATGTGGTTTTCTTTGGCAGGCTATACCAAGAAGTAGTAAATTGTCTTCATCTCACTCTTATTTTAATCTAGTTTTATAGTCACCTTTTAGCCACTCCTTGCCTCGAGCACTTTCATCTCAGAGTGACAAGACACACCATGTCTACAGGCTTTGCTAATGTCAGATGGGCTGCAGAGAAAAGTTGGTATCTCTGGGGACCACGTGCTGTGAAATAATTCTTTTTCAAATGACCAAGGAGGTGGGTATACCAAATTCAGTTACAACTTATTAAAAAAAAAAAAAAAAACCATAAAAAGGACTGTACTAGATTTTCCTACAGTGCTGAGTTCAGATTGAAGTTCTCCTGTACAGTTTTTACACTCCAAATATTGCCTCTGCAGAAATGAGCTTAACTGTGGGTATTTATACTTTACAGGCTGGAATCAGTACTTCCTGTAGTGTTTTTCCAGTAATAATAAAAAAATAATAAAAAGGTCAGGTATTTTCCAGGAACATCCTACAGCTTCCAGCAGATGCTGGATTATGTAAAAAAGTAAAATGCTTGCTAACTTTAGTCAAAAAGTAAGACTCTACTAAGTCCATTTCATGGCATCATAAATCTGCCTTTAACTATTCTCTGTTATATAAGTGTCTAGGTGTAAGGTTATGGTTTAAAAACAAGAAGTAATAGAGGATGTCTACATACCAACCCAATGATCTTTTCTTGCAGCTAAGCAAATTACATTCAAAGTTAATTTTCTCCCCCAGTAGATGATGGGATTTACTCTTCTGGATGGGATAGTATTCCTTATTTTGGAGAAAGGTATTTTGAGCTATTCTTTGGCATAATATTTTTCTAATGGGAGTGTATGCTCCTTTAGGCCTCAATTAAAAATATATAGATAATGAACTGAGAAGCAAAGAGTATGAATGCTCTGAAAAAATGTATGAAAAGAGCAATTTCTTATTACTTGGTATTATTTAGCAGTTCTATCATGTGCTTTTATTTGTGTGCAGTCTTTCTTACTTGTGTGTCTTTCAAAGTTCACTCTACATTTGAAAAGATTTTTTTTTGTTTTGAATGGCTGAGAGCCAAGACTCTAGCTGAAGTCATATATGGAAAAAAATTCACCACAAAACATTCCTAGCTTTTTTTTTGCGCTAGCCTGTGAAGAAATTTGGGACCAGTTCTGCTGCTGTTTGAAACCTAAATGTGACAGCTCTGCACACTGATCTTCCAGGAGGATCCTCAACACCTGGGCTGCAGCACTGGGTTGAGTTCATTGCTGTCAGAGGGTAACATCAGGGGAATAGTTTACTTCAGTGGAAATTTTTCAATTCTTACAAACCAATCAATTTTGAGTTTTGGTAACTGGAAAACAGTTATCTACAAAAGAAAAGCTTTTTTTTAAAAAAAAATCATGGCAAAGAGACTGTGGTTTATGGGTTTACTATGAAAAATCCATATAGATGTGTTCGGAAGTAAAACATAAATAATTCAAACTCCTAATTTTTCACTGAAAAATAGCTTTGTCAGTAAATTCACAAGCAGCTTTACTTGAACAAAAAGTAGCTGTGCTGCTTTCACCATTCCTTGGCAATTAAATCCAGATAGAGGGAAAAGTCCATGGACTGACGATACTTATGCCTGCTCTGAGCTCTTTGAGACTTCCTTTTGCAGTAGCCCTAAATGAGCCAATTTGCTGTAAGTTTAACATGTCTCTTAGTCTGCTGCTGGGATGGAGATAGAGAGGTGGGACTGTGTTAGAATTGTGTTAGTATCAGATGATGGAATAGTCAGATTTTGCAGAGAGCTGGGATTACCACCTAGAGAAATATGTTTTAACATCTCCAGTAAATATCTGTGGTAAATCTGTTTTGAAGTAAGCAGTTCAAAAGAAGTTGCTGATGAGCAAAGAGCTCATCATAACAGCAGGCCTTCCTTCCTTCCTTCCTTCCTTCCTTCCTTCCTTCCTTCCTTCCTTCCTTCCTTCCTTCCTTCCTTCCTTCCTTCCTTCCTTCCTTCCTTCCTTCCTTCCTTCCTTCCTTCCTTCCTTCCTTCCTTCCTTCCTTCCTTCCTTCCTTCCTTCCTTCCTTCCTTCCTTCCTTCCTTCCTTCCTTCCTTCCTTCCTTCCTTCCTTCCTTCCTTCCTTCCTTCCTTCCTTCCTTCCTTCCTTCCTTCCTTCCTTCCTTCCTTCCTTCCTTCCTTCCTTCCTTCTCCTTTGTTTATAAAATGTAAAAATCTGTCTCTCCTCTGGAAAAAGACATGCCTTTGCCATAGACTTGGAGAGTGTTGAAATTGGTGTCACAATCACATGGAAAATAATAAAAAGATCAGAAGGAGGAGTGAGAAAGCCCTACACTTCGAGGCCCTCTCAGGGGAGATTTGCCCTACAGAGCTGTACAAGTCTCCAGGCTTCCTTGCCTCAGCCCAGGACAGAGCTGCATTGCTCTATCAGAGATGAGTGGGTTGAGCCACCTGGCTTCAGAGCCCCCTTAGATCCTTTCAGAGTAGCAAATACCAGAGAAAAACTTGGCAAATATTTTCCAGTGTCTTCTGCCTTCTTCCCCGTTCCTCCAGTCTGGGAAGCTCTCATCTCTGTTACCACAGTAAAGATTGACAAGTTGTGTATGTCCCTATGACTCTGTGCTACCCTGTCAATATTTTCACATTTTTAAAAAGGAAGGTTTTATCTCAGAAATTTGTTTTGCTAATAGGCATTTCTGCCCTTCAAAAATGATGTTCCTAGTTACTGCCTACTGCCTGAATCTTTCCTGAATTCCATACTTTGCCCAGATGACATCTTCAAAGATAAATAAATTATTTATATCTCTCCTTACAGAGCCATCAGTTTTTCTGTCCTTTGCTGAATGTGCCTGCCTCATTAGTCTTTGGTGACCCTCCCATAAGAGGCATTTCCTTCATTTCTCAATTCTTCACCTTTACTAATAGTTAAGCAAATCTCAGCAAACTTCAGGCGCCAACAAATGTGTGCAGTTATATGTTACAGTTATATCTGTCTAGCCAATTTTAATTCATTCTGCAAAACCATGCAAAATTCTGTCATTACCACTCGCTCTTGGAATGGAAAAAAATGTGCATAAGCTCAATGGTAACCTGTCAGTTTGGCCATGGAAAAAAGCACATGTATTAAGGCTCCTGACAAACTGAGTGCAGCGTAACATTATAGTCTCCCTGCTGCCTTAGGATATTAGGAATTTCGTGGAAGCTTTTGCAACTGCAATGAGGGACTTTAAGAAAAGAATCATAAACCATTTTCATAATATTGATTTACATGATTATTTCCTATTTTTAGAATACTGCAGTTAAGTATTTAAACTTTACTATTGCCTCTTTTTGCAGTTTGAGTGACATCCATTGAAGATTAAATTTTAGCCATGCCATTAGAAAGTTCACTACAGTACAAATATTTATTTGGGTTGGGATTTTTTGGTGTGATTTATTGTTCCATAAGATAAGTATTAAACCCATCTTAGCTTTGTTCAATATTTAGCTTTTCTGTCAATTTCCACAGAAATCAGTACCATTTTGATGTCCTATTCATTTTCCTGACATTGTTCAGTAGGGATCATATACTAGATAGATACTTAAATTTACATATATTGCAAAGAATATTAGATCTGAAGTTATTTCCTCTTTTCTGACATTATCAATATACACTAAATTCTGTTCTGTTTTCTGCCATTTTAAGAGCATGCTGTGTTTAAATTCTTGGCTGTGTAAACGAAGCCCTGGTTCCAGCAACTAACTATGAGGATGATCTGTCTTTTTGCAAATGTGGGAGTGGTGCTTGGGTGGAGTTGCACTAGGAACAGGAAGGGACGGTTGAGCAACAGACCCGTGGGAGCAAATCTGAGCAAATCTTGGCCTTTCTCTTTATGTGCTCAAGTCAAGAGATCTGTCTGATATTTAAAGTGGCACTACTTCTGTATATCACTGATAAAGGCACCTGAATATATTCAGGCATAACTCCTTTTTCTGTAAAATGGTAGTTTGATAATTGTATTGTTATGGAAGATAAGGACTCTCCTGTCCCCCTCTTGGCTCTCTATAGAGAGTCCTGTTGCTTCTTTGTACCCAGTGGTGCTCACTCCCTGTCAAAGCTGGTGCTTGTGGAATGTCAGGGAACATGAGGTGGTAGAAGCAAGCACAGGTGTTCACAGATGTGGAGTGATGTTAGCTGCAAAGTTTTCTGTCTCTGTATATATTGCATGACTGAAGAAGCAGATGGGGACAGATGAAAGAAAATTCTCATTTCATTTTCCCCAAAAGCAATTTTCCAAGTCAGTCTTTGTCAGTTTTTCATTTTGGTTTGTTGGGTATCCTTTGGAAAAATTACTTTCAAAAGAAAATTTACATTTTTAATGGAAAAAATTATTCAGTTCACTTTGCTTCACAGCTAGAGTTTACAAGGCCAGAAAATGTTTCCACATCAGTTAGAGATGGAGAAAACTAGGATAGAGACTTCATGAGTCACTGTCAGAACTAGGATGAAATGCATGCTCTTTGCTGTATATCTTTATGCTATTCCTTTAGCATATTGTATCACCTCTCACTGTTCTTCTCACTGTTCATACTTTGGACCAGAGGCTAAATAGGAAAAGTATCAGCTTAATTGCTGACATCTGGCCAGCAGCAAGGTAGAAACTTGCAGAAGTGCTCCTTCATAAGTGCAGCCAGTAACTTTTCTCAGAGCTGCTAATTAGTCTAGAGAATAAACTACAGTGTAGGTTTTGGAGGCCCCCAGGGCCACAGCTGGTGACTGCCAGACATCCATTTTTCGTTTCCTAAGACATACCATATCAGCAGAGTTAGTGAAATTGAGAGAAGGTGGTAGAGACAGGAGGACACAGTGATGCTCTTTCTTCAATGAGTGTGAAGACTAGTATGTTTGGGTGAACAGAAGTGCTTGTTAACACAAAGTGTTAACAAATTCTGCTGCCAAGGAAAAAAGAACAATGTGTTCATCATGCCTGTAGTAATCAGGGCATGATGTACTACAACTAAGTTTTTATTAGGAAATCTGTTTTGGGAATAAAGTTAGTGAAGTAATCAAATGGATTCTCTGGAGCTGTGAAGCATTAAATCTTAGATATCTTGAAATATCAGGTAAAGACATTTTATTTGGTGTAGTGGGTCACCTGTTGGGGTAACAAGATGGTCTTGCAGACTCCTTGGAGTACATGACTGGCCTTGAGAAAATCAGGCAGACAAAAAACTGAAAAGAGAAAATTATTTCTAAAGAAGATGGAGAGATTTCAGGTATTAATTGGCTGTCGTGACTCAGATCTTGGAGGGACAAACAGCATCTTCTTAAAATGCAAAATATACTCAAAACCCCCAAAATTTATGAGAATATATTCTTGATGGGTGTGGGGAAAAAGGAAGGGAACAAAAATCAGTCATGCTTAGATAATAGCCAGCTGAACTTTGAGAAAGTAGAAAGCGAATAGTGTATTGTGAAATAGAGATGTTTTTCATGGGATGGCATGTAAAACAAGTACTAAGAGAATCAAATTTTCTCCCTTAGAGAATGGTTTTCTATGTAGTTAGAAATACATCAAGAGCAGGAAATATATTAGTTTTAACTCTTTTTTTTTGTTTTTAATTTTTCAGAATGTAGTTAGGAGGAGCCCCTACTTGATGTTTGTTTCAGTCTCAGACAAGTTTCCATGAAATCCAACTAACTTTAGCAAACAATTATAAAGAATAAAGGCCCCAAGGAAAATTTTTTGTGTGTTCTGTAAACATCTGGTTGCCATTTTCAATTACAAGGACCAACCCACTGAAGGAAGCAGTTTAGTTTTTTTGGAACAGAAATGGGACACTGGGGTTTTTGTTCTTTTTCATGGTGGAGAGTAAAGGAAATGTCAGGAATAGAGAGGTCACTAGATGCTCAGCTTTTGTAAATACAAAAGTCTCTGAGAAAATTAAAGTAAATTGAAATCAGGTTCTGAAAGTGTAAACAACCCTGTGGAGGTGAGGTTAAATAAGCAGGACTGGAGATCCTAGCAAGCCAGCAAAAGCACAAGATCACTCTATTATAAATAAGTAATTTAAAAGAGTATACAAAATAATAATGGTGAAGCTAGCCACAGAAATATTTTGTGGGTTACCATACAAATACATATGTATATTCAAATTTAGTGGATGTAACGTCTCTTCCCAAAATCCTTTTGATTAACTGTTGGTACAAATATATAACCAACAGTATACAAAACTGGTTGTTTTCCTAATGCAAAATATATGTTGTGTGAGTCCTGAGCTAAGTTTTGACAAATAAAACACACATTTTAGAAACTTCTTTTTGTGTTGTTAAACAAGGAGCTTCCTAAACAAGCTAAATAGGTAGAAATGTGATCCTCAGAGCATACTGAGTTGCAAGCATATAACAGATTTAATCTGGCTTCCATAATATGGAAGTTCATTTAGTTTTAGGAAGGAAATGCATACCAGAAACCTACATTATCTTGATCACTTTTTAGTTTTGCTTTTAGCAATTAATCTCGTGGTGCACACATCATTGTTTTCAGTACAAGATGTAAATTTCTGACATACACAAATGAATTCTGCTCTCTAATGTGATGGTTTGGTTTCATGTTAGAAAATCTATATGCATCATTTATTTTTCTGAACAATATGTATTCTTCTTCCTAATCACTAGCAGAGCATGTTCATGCTTTGTAGAAGAGTACACAAACGATTTCTTTGTATTACTAAAATAAACCCTCTGTAAGAATGTACTGAATCCTCTGTTTCAAATGCACCCTTCATTTAGAAAGTGATATTCTTTCTTTGTTTATAACAAAAGTGTAAGGACATTGAGCTCTGCCAGGTAAAACCAAAATATACCATTTAGTCCTAAATGTACCAAACATATCTTTCTCTGAATGTTCTATTTAGTTTTTTAAACAGAACATACAGTCCTGTGGAGAGTGGTATTTAAGGGGCTGTCTTAGAGATTACAGTAGTTAAAATGATACACTCTGATTACACAGTGAGCTAAAATTAAAACTTTACTGGAATAAATTATGTCATGTTAACAGAATCTGAAAAACACCAGTGTCCAGGAGGATCCACACATAGGCCAAAGGAAAGCAGCAATGTGCATGGCTACTGAACTTAAATAAATACAAGAGATTTAGGCATCAGTATACCAGCTTTGTAATATGCTAGTAACATGCAAATCCTACAAAAGAGGTTGAGGTAATTTTTTATAACTGTAGAGTGTCGGATAAGAAGGTAACAGCATACAATTCCTTTTTAAAGTATTTTTAAAATGCTTCCCTTTAAGAAGTGCATCCTGGCTCTGATAGGGATCAAGCAAAGACTCTGATTTATAAATATATATGTCTGTTCCTAAATGTCAGATAATTGTCTGCTAATATAGGTGCTGGGAGAATGTGAGTCAGTCTAGCCAGAAGTCTGTCACCATCCTGCCAGAGCACACTCTGTCAGGGATTGTTGGTTATGACTGCTCAGTGATTTGGCTGCTGGAAGCTGTGGACCCTTTTTGATGCAGTTGCTGGCTCTGAGCCCTGGTCAGCTGTGAGAAGTGTGCTGCTGCTGCCGCCTTTCATCACTGCTCCCATTTTAGGTAGTGGCATTATATACCACAGAAACAAAAAGCTTTTTTTTTTTTTTTTTTTTTTTTTTTAACTTTGACTTTTATTGGTTCAGGCAGCAAAAAGCTTATACACTGTGTAGGTCTTCATTGTAATTTGCAGCCAGCCCACGCCATTCCTAGGTTCAGATTCCAACTTTCTCCAGCTGCATCCACTTTCAGCTGACAGCTCTTTTGAATGCTGCATCTCAAAGCCATCCCAGACATCAAAAGTGCAGTAGCCACCCACTGTTTAGAACATGATTCTGAAATTTTCACTCAACGTATTGTTGTTATGCTGGCTTATTTTACATCAAAAGGGAACCTTTTCTTCATGAGGGGAATGATTATTGTACCATCCTGATGTTCATTATACTCCCTCAGAGTAGATTTTTCAATGTAATATGGAATATTTTTTTACTCAGCCCCTGAGGTTGTTCATTTGGAGATAATCCTAGTTTGCACAGATGTCAAAGAGAATAGAGGCTCCTCTGACATACTCAGAAATTGGAAGTATTTCTCTGTTTCAACTTAGTCATGAGAACCTTCAGATTTCTGGAAAAAAATAATTCCTACAGAAAATTATTCCTAAATGTGACACCCTCCCTTTGATTAAAAAGGGAAAACCCCACATATCATTAGCTTCTATCATTTTTGACAGACATGTTTCCTTACAAAACAATGTCCATTTTTCACAACAGAAGGGCAAAATATTGAAGGGATTTGCATTAAAAAGTAACGGTAGAATAGGATTTGAGCAACTTTAACTCGTTGCAGGATTAAAAAAATATAGTCTTAACATATTTCCTCAATGATGCCTCACATAAATAAAATACAGTCCTACTCTGATAGAGGGAAGCACAAAGGGGCTGAGTGGTATGCATTTTGGAAAGTTTGAACCAAATTGTTCAAGTCATAAAGTGTTTCTATAACAAGATTATTGTTCTAATGACTTTGTTTCTGACATTCGTGGTAATGCTTTCAAAAATAAATATTTAGCTATAAAAAGGATTTTTTATAGCAACTACTAAAAGTTTATATACAGAGAGACTGTATATATACAGGAATTTTGGTGTAAAATGGAGAAGTAAGACAAGATCTTTTTTTGTTTATTTGAAAGAAAGCCAGTTGACTACAATTTTATTTTTTTGCAAGAGGTAAAACAGAAAACACATCAGCATACCAAAGTACTGTTCAGCAGGCTGATAGACAAAATAAGAATAAGAACTAGCTATTTTGGAGCAAATCAAGAAGCATTTGTCTGTCTAAATGGGAATTAGGCATTTAATTTTTTTTTTCTCATTTGGCTTCATCAAGTGTGTAAAAAAATTCTCACTTCAGGTTTCACAGCTGCAGTGAGGCCAAGTATCAGTGAAGCCTGTCTAGAAGTCATTCTTCAACAAAAAATAATTGAGGTAATTTTCTATAAAGATGGGGCTGAAGTCAAGGACTTTAAATACATAGAGTTTGACATGTTAGCCTTATTTTCCCTAGGAATGTAGTGTTAAGGTTTTAAACAAAACTCTGGCAGTAGAAAATAAAGAAGTATTCAGGAAAGTGCTAACTCAGAAGGTAACTGTAGACTAGTTAGGTTGCCTTTTTTATGACAGAATGATATGTGAAGTAGGAGAAAGCATCATGTTTTCTTCTTCCTTTAGCCAGCTCCATGGCACAAATGATTTACACTCCAGATGTTACAGTACACACTTTTTTTTGCAAATCTAACAACGTGAAGGTATCTGTTGAACTTCAAATGTGAGGTCTGACCCTACATTTCTTGAAAATCTTTGCAGAGATAATTTTAAGGTCTACTTTATAATCCATGTTTTATGGATGCTATACATGGCAGTCCAGGTATATATCAGGGACTTCCACTACCCCATGGCATGCCAGGTGAGTAGAAGTGAAAGGCAGCATAGTGATACATAGAAACCAGTATCTGTGAACTACAGCTGGAAACTTTTACATTAGGCATGATTTAATTATTGCATCACTGTCTTCTGCAGTTTTTTCTAACTCATAAATAAAATGGGTTAATTCCCTAGTTCTAAGGACAAGTGATGCAGTATGGCTCATGCCCATGTATCTAAACCCTTTTTCCCTGACTGAGGGTGGCCTGTTTTTGCTGAATTTTGGGAACTGTCACTGGCTTAGGCTGTCTCCTGGGGCATTGCATGGCCACCCAGGGAGAAGAAAGCAAACACAGTAGATGACTGCAGTCCAGTGGTTGAGCCTGTGTCCTGACACTGTTTGGTTTAGCCATTGCCTTTGTTCCCAAGCTTCTTTATTTCAGTATGGTTTCATGTCTTCTGGGTATTACAGAATCTGGCACATTAATAAATATTGTTATACGTGCCCAAGTCCTGTAATTGCAGTGATTAAGATCTGTGATTTGGACCTTAAAATATGTTTTTTTGTTTCTTGCATATGTGATTATTATTTTAACATCATTATTTTAATATTGTAATTGGTATCCTCATTCATTGTAATTAGAATGAGACAGGACATTAAGACAAATAAACCCATTTGCTCCTTAGGTGCTTATCCTGAGGTTGCTATATATCCATAGAAGGGAAGAAGCTGTTTTCTCAGCTCTAGCTTAGTTTCTGTCTTTTAAAGTCAATGATGAATTCTCCTTAGTGCCATCATTCAGAGTGCTTCTGAGCTCAGGTGCCTCATGCTCTGTTGCAAAGAGTGGGAGTGGTAGAAATGTTGGGGGTGAAATGCAGGATGGAAAGTAATCACAAGCTGGCAATTTGGTTTCCTTGGGTTCCTGGTTCTTCATGCCAATCTACTCTCAGTAGCCTGTCTCTAATATTTCTCAATCTTTTTTGTCAGGCAATTTCCTTCTCTAACTTCACAGAAGGTAAGAAAACACCTACACAGATGGATTTAGCTGAGCTTTGGTGGATCTGTGACATCAGTCCTTTAACTAGGTACCAAGTACTTCCATCCCACTGGAAGTTAAGTCTAAGTTCCACAATTTGTGGGTGAGAAACATATAGCAGCTTTGACTGTTGTAGCTTATGTTGTGTATTAAATACATATAAAGTAAGAATTCTAGCATTTCAGAGCATTTGGAGTTGTAAGTTATTTTAGCTTGCATACAAGAAGAGCATACTATATTGGATTATTAGGAGCTTTTGGTTTCACAGAGGCTTGCTGTGCAGAAAATACCCATGTGTGGAGAACATACCAGAGTAATCTGAATATTCATCCAAAGCATGGTGTGTAAGCACAGAAGTGGAATTACAGACTTGAGTATTTGAATTGCCCCAGTGTGTTTGTCATTGAGTCAGAACTGCATATTTTCCTTTTATTTGCTATTGAACTCTACTACAGCTCAGGAAGTATTTTGACAGCGTATTTTCGTACTTTGAGTTGACAGGTTATGCCATGATAAAACCGATAGGTTGTTAGAGTTGCAATCTGTAAATAACTCAGTGGAAAATTATTCTTAGCCGGACAGTCTTTCCTGGATAAACTGAGAACCATCTAATACACATGCCTTAGAATACTGCAGTACTCTTCTCCCCATGTCAGACTAATACAATTTTTGAATATACTTTTATTTCCAGGATTCTGCCCATTCTTTCCTTGCACAGAAAAATATATGGGTATAGTTTAATAATGCTGCAATTAAATTTTTTTTGGGTATCTTTTGTTGTCTTACTGACAGTTACCCTCAAATTGAAAGCCCAACTTTAAAATATTTGCTGCAGGTCTGAAAATTCTTTTTAGGTTGTCTGTTATAGTATGGTAATTTATTGATTGAAGAAAGGATTGTTAATCTATTGCATGACTGAATGTGATGTAAATGGAGAAAGGATGGTCCTGTATGTTCTCCATTCTTGTACTTACGCCTGCAGTAGATTTCTTTTGCTTCTTTTGGAGAAAGTCATCTACCTTGTACTATCAATTGCTCCAGTAAGGAAGATGGTAACTCTTTGACTTGGTAGCTCGGTCTAAGGCAGTTTTAGAGTTTGAGACCAGATGGAGAAATTAAAATATCTTTACATATTTGAGAATATTTCTAATAGAAACAAGTAGATCTTGGCTTGCTATGCTAATTTTTTTTTTTAAGATTTGCCTTTGGATTGAAAAGGAAAGCAGGCTTGAAACCTGTCCCTGATATAAATAAACAGTAATAAAATAATTCTTTCAGGCAAGAGTGGAAGCATTATGCTTCTCCATTTATATTTAGATCCAATATCCCTCCACAGCACTTGCGGAAGAGATGCAGGATACTCAAGCATTACTCTGTTTTTATGAGAGGTACTGTAAGCAACTTCAAATGCCTATTTCACTGCCCAAATTCTGAACTCAGATGTGACTGTGCATTAATTCTTGAGCATAGGTCAATGTTTTGTGCTAAGCTGAACTGTCCTTGGAATTAAACTGGTTCCATTTGGTTCACACCAGCATCTCCTCTACAGAGAATGCTTCCCTTGGCACTTCAAATCCTCTTAGTTAGGGAGTAGTTGAGCCAAAAAAAATTCCTGATCATCCTCAAGGAGAGTGAATAGTGACTGTCTTCAGGATTCCTTCAGCCTTTCCCTGGCAACCACACAGCAACGGCACAAAGTATTTTATGAATGAATTGGCTATGTCCAACCCTGTCAGTGTCATATGTAGGGTAGAGTATTTTTTTACACTTAAAATACTCCACTGCGATTAATGTGACAATAGATCTAAGCCTAATTTGTTCAGCGAAGCTAGTAGTTATGGGGCTATGTGTTATGGCAGAGTTCACTCAGTCTGAACACACTCTGAAACAGTGGAAGATTTGCATATAGGCAGGTGAATAGCTGCTTTCCAGAGCAGTTCAGAATATATCAGAAACCTCACCATCTTGTCCTGTGCTGTCACTCATGTGGAATGATCGTTTTTTCATTGTTGTCATAGTGAGTCCATATTTGTAATAGCTCGTGACCACCAAAGGTCACACCAAAAGAGAAATTAAAATGCTTCCAATAACTACTGTTTTAAGGAGAAAACTCCTGAACACCTAGGTGTGAGACATTCTTTTAGGGAAAGTCTTGCAAATGAAACATGATATCAAAAGCTTGCAAGAGGACGTGTCATTAACAAAGAAAAACCGTTCAGTCCAACAAGCAGCATTCTGATATTTGCACAACAAGACAGCCAAACTGCTGTAACCAGAAATAGGCTTCAAAGGATATTTTCCCCTGGAGTATTATCTGTGAAGCTCAGATCTTCAGAGGTGTAGAATTCCCACATCCCCAGACCCCGTCACATAGCCAGCCTGATGCTCCTGCCCACTGAGATGCTGAAGAGCATAAAATTCAGTCTAGAATCTAGAGGCAGTCAGTGAGGCAGAAGTTCTGTCTTTCAGACATCTGTTAGTGCTTCCACTTTAAACTCCTGGCTAGCAAACTATTGACTCTTATAAATTGACTACATGGCAGGGTTGAAGCCCAACATATTCCTCTGTCCAGTTTAAAGTAGGATTTGTGCACAAACAGCTTCCTCCATATGTACATGCTTCCTTACTCAGTACAATCTGTGCTCCCTCCATTACCATGCAGGAGCAGAGGAGGTTGACTTTTTTTTTCCCCTTGTATACTATGAGGACTCAAGACTCAAGAAGTTATAATTTACATTCATCTAGAACTTACACTTATTTTTTTTACAGATCAGGATTACAACATGCTGTAACTGAATACAGTTGAATGCATCAATATGTAAACAATAGCTTTACCTGAAAATCTTCTCTTTACATCCATGCAGCTTAGAGGTGCCTGAAAATATATTTCAAGTAGAGCTGACACGAATTTCTCTTAAAAAATGATCCTGTACAAATCTGAGGATCTCCCTTAGCAAGGGTTCTAAAGCCTCCTTAGAATAAGGTATTCCAGTACTTGATACATGTGTTTAGAAACTGTTCTTTATGTATCCCTTGATGCAAATTAAAATGCTTACTTTGTATCCTGTCCCCAGTGATTAAAGAGACAACTTAGTTTGGATGGGTAAAAATTCGTTGGTGTTGTGGTTTAACCCCAGCCATCAGCAAAGCAGCACCCAGCTGCTTGCTCATCTCCCCCTCGTGGGAAGAGGGAGAGAATCAGAAAGGTAAAAGTGAGAAAACTCATGAATTGAGATAGACAGTTTAGTAGGGAATGCAAAAGCTGTGTCTGCAAGCAAAGCAAAACGAGGAATTAATTAACCAGCTCCTGTTAGCAGACAGATGTTCAGCCGTCCCCAGGATGGGAACTTCATGATGGATGGAACCTAACTGTTAGTTGGGCAGACAAAGGCCATCACTTGGAATGTGTGTGTCTTCCCCTGCTCCCTTCTTCCTTCTTCCCTCAGCATTTGCTGCTGAGCACAGCATCATATGGTAGGAAATATCCTTTTGGCCAGTTGGGGTCAGCTGTCCTGTCTGTGTCCCCTTCCAGCCTCATGACCATCCCAGCCTCCTTGCTGCAGGCCGGAGTGAGGTACCAAGATGGCACTGACACCCAGAAATAGTTAAACCAATGGTGTGTTTGGTATCAAATCAAACAGACATCAGTGTATGAGTTGCTAGACAAAGGACTGACTCCATCCAAGTCAGCCTCTGTAGGAGGCCTTCTAAAATCTATCTCCTTTGTCTAACCCCCTACTGAAACCATGTTTTCCAAAACTGGGGAACAGTGCTACTGGAAGGGTATGACTAACACAAAATGAAGTAGAAGGATTAACCCCTGATCATTGTTACCACCATAACCCTCATAATCAGGCTTGGTTACAATTCTACGATTTAGAATTCTGGGGGGAATTCGCATGGAATAAATTAAAACTGAAATTTTAAAGACGTGGATTCAACTCTTTTCAGCATCAATAAATGCTTGCCAACAGCTGAAGAGTTATTTATATTTGCTTTGTTGTTTGTTTTTGTTTGTTTGTTTGTTTGAGGTTTTTTTGGCAACAATATTTTATTGTTAGTTCATATGCAGTTTATAAATTTGGTCTTTCTCTGCAGAAGTGCTCTATGGCAAATTGTACCTCTCCATTTGATTTCTTCTTATGAATTATGGCACTTTTAACTTGTTTTGAATTTCCTTGGGTTGAATCTGGACCAATTACCAGAATTACTTTGAATTCTGACCATGCTTTGCAAAGTCCAAGTTTTCAACTTGGTGTCATTTGCCATTTATAAATGCACTTATTATTCCACCATTCAATTTGTTGCCGAAAAGTTTGATCAGAACTGAATGTACAGTGGAGTATCTTTTGAGGTTCTGCTCCAAAAACCCACCACTTTGATAGTAGATTAGACTTAATTTTTTCAAATAGCTGTGCAATCACCTCCTAGGTATGTTATGTGGAAACAATGTCTAAAGACTTACTAAAGTCAAATTGTTTCATTGCTAATATTTGCTTTATTCACTAAATCAGTTACTCTGATTTCTGTTTACTAGATCAGTTACTCTGTCAGAAGAAAATAAATACTTTTATGTAATAAGTTTTTGACAAACAAATGCTGGCTGTTTCTTGTTGTCTTCTTTTCCTCTAGTGCTCATAAACTGATTAATTTCAAGGTAATGGTGTGAGCAAATGCAAAATTACAAATTTACCCAAATATTTTTTTTTAATGAAATATAGGAAGATAAACATTCAAGATGAAAATTTTATTTGATTTTCAATGTTCTTTCATTTCAAAATTCAGGACGGAAACCATAATACTGCAAAATGAAATTTCAGCTTATGGTAATGAAATGGAAATTAATCATTTGATTAAATTAAATAATGTACGCCTAAGAGATTAAAAGTTCCAGAGGTGCATGCATCTGATGGTTTTCCTTTAAAATTTACCCTCCAATTCCATAGCTCATGGGGAGAACATGATCATTTCAGTGACTGGAATAAAATCACTTTTCTTTAAAAATCACCTTCAGAAATTCTTGAAATTTATCTCTAAACTTGAAACCCTATCAAATCCTACAGTTCTCATTTGATTTCTGTTAACTTTGCTCTGTTATATCAGAATACAAAAATTCTCTGCAGAATATTGTTACAGAAAAAGTGAAATGTTTTTATTGGTGTCTGCACTGCTATTTCCTCTGCTGCTAAAAAAAATCTTTGCTTTTCTCCCTAGACTATTAACTTTTAAATTATTTTTCCACAGTAGCTATTTTAATTATTTCAAATGATAAATCAGTGTCAAAGCCAATGAAAACAGCACTATCTCATTGAAAATTAGAATTAGTACATTACATAAAATTTCTGTTGAAGGTTATTGCTTTCGGAATTGATTCTTTGATTCATTCAGAATAAAGGTGATCACATCAGATTTCAATCAAATCATGCTGTACTACTATTAATTGAAGTAGAAACTCAGGTTGATATTCTTAGGTAAACATGAGATACACATTGCAGTTACAAATACTTTTTGAGATGGGACTGGATGACAACTGCAAAGACTGCAGGAGAGAAGAAGCTAAGAGCTGGCAAAAGACAGGTGAATAAAAGCGTCACGCTGCCAGCATGTATCCACTTAAAGCTCACTTTGCCTGCATAGTTAGATATAATTCTGCAGATGAGCATTCCTTGTGTATACAAGGCCTTAATTAACAGGCTGAACTAAACTGTCTTGATTTGAAAAGATATTCAGAGAGCAAATGAACATGCAATTGCATATTCTTCTTGTTACCACTCTTTTACTTGTCCAAGTGCAAAATATTACGAAGAGTAGAGAGTATCTCCATAAGGTGTGATTTCATACTCTCTAACTGATCTACAGCTCCTGTGTGCTGAGCTCCATTGGTTTGCTGAATAAAGCAAACAGGATTTCCATAACAGGAGAAAAAATTCATTCTGTGGGAAAAGCTTAATGCAAATTCCTAGTAATTAAATTGTTCAGATATGAAGCATTCTTTTTAACTTTCCCCTTCAAATGTCCTGTAAAAGCCTGCTTCTGGTTTGAAGTCTGCGGGAAATCAGCAAAAATGTACATAGTGTGTACATTGAAAATGGAAAATTGTGGATGTTATTAAAGCTTCTTAATTAAAGTCTCTAGAAACATTTTGAAACATGAGTCCTTCCATGCAGACAGTGTTTATTATTACTATCACTTTTGTTCTTTCTCTTTTATTGTAGAATGTTTTAGCTCATGTGTATCTTGCTTTACTTTAAAAATAAGTTCTGTGAAAGGGATCTTCGGTCCTTTGCATGGCCCATGTCATGTTGTTGGAATACTAATAAGAGTAGCACTTTTTTCCTGAGATATAGTTCTGCTATTATTAAATATGCAGAAGGAAGACAGACTATTGGTTCCCTGATCATAGATGTTCATTTTCCACAAAAAGTTAAGCTCCGGAAAGAATGACATGGGCAAATTTGAGACAAAATTGATTCCTAGAGGAGCCTATTCTAGAACTAAACTTTTTGGTTTTGTTTTCCAGTAATGTTTTTGAGGTATAGTTTATGAGGAATATATCGATACATTTAAATAGAAGTCACACTACTCTGTCAGCCTGAATCTGAGAGACAGCACTAGGTGTACGCTGTTTTTCTCATAGGAAGTCTCCTGACTTCTATAAATAGACATGTTTCAGTTCTGATTGTTCTGTACTGGAATAACTGGCTAGAGGTTTAATTACTCTGAATAGAAAACACAAGTAATGGCAGGCATTCAAGCTCTCTTGAACTATTCTGCTTCCTGGGCACTGGCTCAGAAGCACACCAGATCTGAGGGTACATTTTCCTTTCCTTCATTAGGTATATTCATATTGATCATTCTGATGAATCCTAAAGGCAAATACACAGTGAAGCATATCCTCCAGAGTCAGGGATCAAATTCTTCCCAGGGCAGGATGGGTCAAAATAAACAAGGGAAGGAAATGAGCTGCTTCTGAGAAATGGAGTTCCCTCCAGCTCCCTTTCAATTTGCACACAACTAGACATTGTGATTTATATGCAATTATAATGATTTATTTAAAGGTGTTTACTAGTCAGAAGCATAACATCTTGCTTATCTGATAATTACATAGCTGGTGAGGTCATTGAGTGGGTTGTTAGCACTGCCAAACTTTTGCATTAAAATGAGGTATTTGCTTGTACATTTCTTTAATGCTTCGTTTGTTTGCTATCTGTGACATTTTTATCTACCTGCAGGGCTTTTTTGTTGTTTCTTTCACAAAGAAGCATGTAGTGAATCTGTCTTGCCTAAATTTCATATACCCTAATTACTTTTATACCATAATACTGGTTCTCATAATGTGAAATTGAAGAACTTGTTACAGTAATAAATGCAGTGTGACTGAAAATTGATCTCTTCAGCTTTGTTGCACTGCTTATAAACATAAAAAAGTGATAGTTACTTTCATAGTCCTGTATCATTCTACACAATCAGTTCATTACTGTACTTAACATAATATGAGTGTTAAATCTCTTTAAGTGGAGTCTTTACCCGGCTTGACATTTGTAATCATGATTGGGATAGGAAAAAAATACATTCTGGAGACAGAAAGAAGGGAAATAAATAAAATAAATACCCCTGTGGGCTATCGGTGGGACAAAATTAAGGAGGTAACCTAATAAAATTAAGAAGGTATCACAGATGGATAGCACAAAATGGAATAACATACATGTAATCTTCCCAACCTTGGGAAAAAGAATCTTCCCAACCTTGGGAAAAAGAACCAGCCCATCCCTCAAACACCTATTCTGCAGGGAGCTTTGAGACCTGATTTTATACCCTTAGATGCTGTAGTGCTTCTCTAACTGCCCTTTCTGTTTGTAAGTTCATTATTATTGATTGTCTTCCTATCAGTGAAATAATTTACCCTTTATTGAACATATTCATGGTGTCCTCAACAGATGTAATAATTCTGTTCTGAGCTGCCACCATCTCTAACTGGTCCAGATAACAAAGGCTATATACAGAAGAAAAGAAATGACCATGTGAGGAAGCTGTCCAAGGTTATTTGAAGCAACAGTGGCATTTCACCACATCATATGCTGACATATGAGCAATTTCAAGACCTATTTGTATCTTCGGGTCAGCTTTGTCCCAGGAAGGAAGCATCACATTAGCTTGGAAGCTAGCAATCTAATTCCCACTTGTGCACCAGTTCTGGATCTGGCAGCCTGGTGTCTAATATTTAGGAATCCACTACACAAAAATAACACTGGCTACATGTTATAAGCATGCATGTTGAGCAAAAAAAAAGAACAACTTAAAGCAGCATCATATTACCAAACGTTTTAATTTCTGAATGTTAAACAGGTCAAACAGCAGGATTTGGACATCAGTAGGCAGGGGTAACAGGGAATGTCCACTATGAAATACCTAAATATAGTTTCAAAGCTTGAACTGTGGTAGCAAGTGTGTCATTTATCCTTCTGCCACCTGTAGCTGTTCATGTAATTACCTCTCCAACAGTTTGCTCTTCTTCAGGATTTCGCTCTAAGTATTTTTTATGCAAATAAGAATTGCATGATGTTTCCTTTCTCAAAGTGCTTCTTTTCTTTCCGGATAGGTGGTATGAACCCTTGGGATCTTTTCATCTGCTTATCTTCCAGAGAAAATGGTGGTACGGGCTGCTTTCAAACAGAAGATTTGCGTAATTTAGAGCTTTTCCAGAAGGTATGAGATTATTGTGTTATCCTTTGTGGGAATGGAAGCAGAGTCTAGCCCAGATTTTCAGCCCTCACTCATAAAAAGAGAACTATCAAATGTTTATTTTATACTGCAGCAGCATGGTTTAGCAGAAATGAAGTTTTTTTCATGTTTTCTATTTACTGAGAAATACTTGTCAAGTACCAACATTTCCTTCTTTATATCACACCCAGTTATCAAAAGCAATTTCTAGTTTGAACGTAGTATGTTAGTTTGGTTGTAAGTATTTCAGTGTAAATACTGAAAATTGTTAAAACTCAGTGTCAAATTTCCCTTTTCTCTTCTTTAGGTCAAACTTTTGCATTCTTAGCCACCCTCAAACAGCATGTCTTGCTGCAAATATGTCAACAAGGGAAATTATTTAAGTAATTTTTCCTATTGGGAAACAGAATTTGGAAATAGTGAGAAACAATTAGAAAATGCATGCAATATTTCAGAATGATAGTGTAGGCAGAAGATAGAGATGGATTCATTTAGGCTTCATATCTTATATCACTACTGAGTTTCATCTAATGTAATTCCTCCTTTGTAAACACAATTTAGGCACTTCTCCAAATAGTGACAGTGCTCCTACAATCAATAATGTGTAATCTAGACCAGGGTCTTCGAGGGAATTCTTTGCTCTGACACTACAACCTGCATCCTCATTGTCCAAAGCATCAGTAGTACCAATTATCTTGGAATTTTCAGGATTGCTTTTTCGTTTTTTTCTCAGTTGATCATGTTGTAGGCACAGTTTAGGTTACTTAGATATGTTATTTCTATGTAAACACCCGGCCTGTTGATAAAAGTGTGTGAGGGATACAAACTGAACTCTTTGATAAAATGTGACTAACCTATGCATAGAGTTTGACTCGTATTTTAAATAAAATAGCACAGATAATTATGTCAAGACTCGAAATTATTGACTCCAGCTTGAGGGTCTGAGAGAAATGGAGCTGCTTTGAAAGGTGCCTCTGGTAATAAAATAAACCACTGGTGTCCACAGAAGTCAGAGCTTCAGGCACATACACTGGGGTTCCCTGGGACAGGATGCCATATCAAAGTGTATGCAAAGTGAAACTTGCATGGCAGTTACAGTTTGCTAGAAATATACATGCTTTGAATATGCTCAGATAATAAAGCACCCCAGGCTTCTGCAAACTGCTTTTTTCTCATTCTGCCTATATTACCGTATCTGAGCCTCTAATGCTGTGCAATACAATAATCCTGGCAGCATGCTGCAATGTCCAGATGTGTCACACATGAATAACTGAGACCCAAGGTGATCAAAGGATTTGTGCAGGTTCTCTCAGGAAGTCTGCAGCAGAGCAGGGACTTAAACCAGATGGCCCATTCCTCTGAAAAACTTTAAACGTTGAACTAACATTACTTGCTGCTGGCATGTCCATACCGAAGTGCAACAGTGTTTTGCTGCAGAGCCTGCCTGTGATTTAGCTACATTTGCTCTTTACTGATCCCAAGCACACAATTCAAGAGGCAACAGGATATTTCCATGCAGGGAGAGACAGTGGTTGGTAACTGGACAGAACAGAGAACCTGCAGAGACTGAAAAGGAGATAGGGAATGGGTCAGCACTGAGCAGCCAGAGGGAGAAATATAGACCTAAAATTTTGTGTTGTTATGGACACAAAGGAAGAGTCCACACCTTAACTTCATTATTCCAACATTGCAGGGAGGGCAAAGTTATTATTTCCTCTTGACACTGATGGGACTTTTGCACATGAGGTGTCTCTGATAAATTAAACACAAACCCATTGAAGGCATTTTCCATTGAAGAAAAAAGAATGGTTTTTGAATTAAATCATTAAAGCTTCTTTTTTTGCGTACAGGTAAACCTACTTCCAGAAATCCAGCATTTTCTTTGCAGAAAAGAGGGATTATGCCAGATAACAAAAGCCTTTTCAGGTAATCTGAGTTCTTCGAATTTGAATATGTGATGATGGTCTTTTAAGCGTTGTCACAGGAAGTTTCTGAAATGATACTGTCAAGCTTACAGTTAAATTTTATTTTTAGCCATGAATGCATAGAGGGAAAAAAAATGAAGGATTGATAATCCATTTTAAACACACTTAAATATAGATGACAATTATGCAGTATCTTTCCAGGTAAAGATACTACATTGTTCAGCTGTTGCATATTGGAGAAATAATTTGGCTGTGTCTTGTTTTTGGACTGTTTTGTGTTAATATAGTGTTGGTATTTACACTTCTGTGCCCTGGGTTTGGTGTAATGTGTTTGTTCAGCTTTACAAAAATGTTGTGGCATGGAGAAGGGGTACGAGTCAGAGTTTGGTTTCCATCCAGGCATAATTTACTGATAAAAAGCCTTTATTGTGTATTAAGATCATCAACCAGAAAAGTTTAAAGGTTATGGGCGAGTTTCCAAAGAATTCTAATTTACCATGGGTAAAATTCATCTTTGAATAGAAACTGGAAAAAAATTGTTGTACTCTTTATTAGGTCTATTAAAACTTCCCTCTCTTTCTCGCTTTTTTATATATATGTTAAATTTAACAGAAGGAAAGGATTCACTACATCTCATTTAACCATTTAGAAGCTAGGTATCTTCTGAAAGTGATATTTTACTCTTCCATTTAAGTCAGTAGAGAGAGAGAGAGACATACCTACAAATGCTACTTCTTTTTAAAATAAGTATTTAAAATATGTATTTAAAATAGGTGTGTTGAATTAGTCTTTGCAGATACTTGCTGCCCAGTTATGCCTCACCACAGCCTAGTGAAATTGGTAGGCCCTGCTCATGTTGTAACAGATTGCCTTTGAAAAGCATTGATTCCCCCTGCTACTTGAAGACCAGTTGCAGTGGTATTTTACTACTACAAAACTACAAACACAAGAGGCACTTACTTCTCTTTAAAATATGTGCATTTTCACTGCTGTTCATAAATGTGGTACAAGCCACTTTGTATATGACCCTTCTATTTAGCTGTTCTGTGTTTTCTCCTTTCTCCTGTACTGGGTTTATGTGGCAAGCTTTTGGTAGTGGGGGACCACAGGAGTGGCTTTTGTGAGAAGCTACCAGAAGCTTCCCTTAAGTCCAGCAGAGTCAATGCCAGTCAGCTCCAAGATGACTTTGCTGCTGGTCAAGGCTGAGCCCATTAACTGTGGTGGTAGCACCTCTGGGATAACATATTTAAGAAGGGAAATAAAACAATTGCACAACAGCCCCTGGAAAGATTAGTGAAGAAGGAATGGGAGGAGGCGCACTCTGTGTATGACCCTGAGCGCACCCAGGGCCAGGAGAGGTGGATGCCTGAAGGAAGCTGTGAACCTTTGGGAAGGCTTCTGGCAGGACCTGTGCAGAGAGGAGCCCATGCTGGAGCACTCTGTTCCTGAAGGACTGCAACTCATGGGAGGGACCCACGCTGGAGCAGTTCATGAAGAACTGCAGCCTGTGGGAAGGACTCTCCTTGGGCTCTCCTTCTCCCATGGTGAAGGGACTCTATGCTGGAAGGTGAGGAGTCCTCCCACTGAGGAGAAAGGAGCAGCAGAGGCAATGTGTGATGAACTGACTAGAGCTCCTATTCCCCTCTCCCTGCATCACTGCAGGGAGGAGGAGGTAGTGACTCAGGCGTAAAACTGAGCCTGGGAAGAAGGGAGGGACAAAGAGAAAATGTTTAAGATTTAGTTTTATTTCTTACTATCCTACTCTGGTTTGATTGGTAATAAATTCAATTAATATCCACACATTTTTTGCCTATGATGGTAATTAATGAGTGATCTCTCTCTATCCTGACTCACAAGCATTTCATGACAGTTTCTCTTGCCTGTCCAACTGAGTAATAGAGAGGCTTTGGTGGGCACTTGGCATATAACTAGGGCCAACCTACCATATCTTGTCTTCAGGGAAGGGTCATTTGTAATCATCTTATTCCTTATTTATATTTTTAGTGGTTTCCTGGCAAAGAGAAAAGGCCTTGTGACTGATGTTGAAATCCAATTGAAATCAAAGTAATACATGTGCTTTGCAGCAGGGATCTGAATCTTAACACACACAGCAAAGGAGGATTATTCTAGCACTCTGCTAAAGAACTATCATACAGAAAAAGGCCCATCCCTCACTTTTCTGTTACCAGTGAGAAAGGTGTTGGAGTGTGCCAGGCTTTTGCACCACTAATTAGTGGTTTGTCATCAGTCTCGTCTGTTTGGAGCCAGGATTATTAGAAAGGTGACCGAGACAGATTCTCGTGTTCAGACTTGGATGTTTATTATATCTTATCAAAATTTACAGAAAGTACGACAGTACCTCTAGCTGCTTGCTGGAAGAAAGAAAAATGGCCCCAGCTGAGACTGCTTCAAGGCCTTTTAAAGCTAAACACACCAATAAAGGTTTTACACCTATATTATTTATACTTTTAACCCAATAATAGATTCCCATGACCCTTAGAGTGACTTTCAACTGACCAGTCCAAAGGTAACTACCTAAGTTCTGTGAAGAAGAAGGAAGAGAAGAAGATGAACAAGAAGAAAGACACCACCCAAAATTCTCCATCTTGTCCCATGGCTACTACTATATTATAAAAACCTCAAATTTAAAACCCATCACCAGTGAAAACATACACATCTAACCCACTACACATTTGTGATTTCTAACTTATTATTCATATTTACAAGTCCTCTCCAAGGTTTCAGGTCCAGTGCAGTGTTTTCCAGGGGATCTGTGCCTGGAAGCACAGAAAGCTCAAAAACTCCAGTTTCCTGAGATCCAACAAAAGGTTTTGAACCTAAATTAGCTGAAGTATTTTAAAGTAAAAATAAAAAAATTCTATCTCTTAAGTCTAGGTATCTCCACATCAGCATGTGGCCTAGGGCTGAGATGGCTATTTCAACACAAAGTTCTCGTGATACTTAAGATGCTATGAAGAGTCCAGCATGCCTAGTAGAATGGGCAGATTCAGCACAGGACCCACTTCCTTTTGGTCCAGCAGCTAGAGGTTCAGAGGGCTAGCCTGTGGTATCCTAGCTGGCAATACATGTGGATACTGAATTTAACACTTGTTATTTAGAGTAATCAAGCCCAAAAGAGCATTTATTTTCAGCATAATTCAGGGTTAGATGAATTGGTCCACACTGACTGTATAGACTACACTGATGTACACTGACAGGAATGGGAACTTAGACTGTGGTACACAGTGGGTTCATCTCTATATAGACCAGACCTCGGTTTCAACCCATGAATTAATGCCGTTCAGTATCACTGGATATGTGACGTGCAATTTAGAATGAGTAGAACTCATCCATAAAAGGTGAAATTAGAATCAGAAGGGTAAATAATTTGATTTCAGGTTCAGTGGACAAAAAAGTATAAGTTAGAGCAAACGAGTCTAGAGGTGAGACTTCAGATACTCCTACTTCCATTCATCTGATAAAGCCAGCTCTTTCCACTTTTTTTTTGCTTGCATTCTCCAATAGATCTCTCTTTCCAACAACAGAAGAGTTGCCAATTAGCAGGATTTTTTAGATCCTCAATTTTAAAATTATTCACAGAAAGAACAGTTCTCATCAGTATTTCCTCCACAGAACAGTTTATTTCCTTTCAAATCAGTTATGTACTTTCACTCTTGTGTGTTTGAGTCAACAGGGTTTCTCTGCAATTCCTGTTAAAGAGGATCAGTTGGTTTGTTATTACTGTCATTTAGTCAGCCTTCAAGGAGCCAAGCAACTTTCTTTAAAAGTGAAAACACAAAGAATTATGTTCTCTAATTAAAGACATAGTAAGCTGGAGAAAGAAACACCAGGCAGCAAGTCTGAGAAAATGGGCTTACTGGATTTATTGTGGCTATGACAGTGTTGAATGTTGATAAGCCGTGGTAAAGTGGTTTTGGGTTTTTTAATGTTATTTCTTGTTGTGCAACTCTTAAACTGCTAGGCTTTGTAATTAAGACAGCATGCCCATTCTCCTAGCCCTGTTGTATAGGAAAGGAAATGATTTATACAAAATATTAGGCCAATGCTTGTTTCTTTGCTCTTTAATGGAAAATGTTTTTGTCAGTCTGACATTTCGTATTGCTTCTATCTCTGGGGTGGGGAGAAATAATGCACATACAGTGTTGACTGCTTTTTAGGTAAGAAGCTGGGAAGAGAATAAAGTTAGGAAAATCAGTTTGGAAGAAGACTAGAGGAGTAAAAATTTTAAAAATACATGCTGTGTGTGGATAAATTGGATTACCATTGAAGACAGGGTTACTGGAAGACAGGCATGTGGATTTATGGCAATGGATTTGTGATGAGGCATAAGAATTGTAACAGATCTTAGAATTCAACATGGAAGACGACTTGCTCCATAGTCTGAGAGGATTGTTTGAACTGCTTTTGCAGGGCAATTGGCCCAGTTTTTACTCAAGTGCCTGGTGTCTGCTCACTCTATGGGACTTGGACCTTGAGAAGGTTCTGATATAGCTAATGGATAAGCAAGGAAGGCTCCTGGAATTTATTGCTCAGGTCAGCAAAAGCTGCAGTAGTTGTGGTGATCTGGAAATTAAATCTTCCTGCAAATGACTCGGACCTAAAAGCTCTCTGAGGTTGAAGAATGACTGTCAAAGTGATTTCAGGTGTTCATACCTGGTAATCCACTGTATGTAGGCTTAGAACTGGGCTTGGCTGCCTCCTGGAACTACTCCCAGCCAAGAGATGGAGAGGTCTAAAGTCCACAATGTGAGCAGAATTGCCCAGGTTTAGTATAGGGCACAGGAAAGGCACCCTGATGCATGCACAACAAATACTATATTTGACAGGTTTTGCCTGGGAAAGTAGTGGAACTGCTCATAACATTGCCTCCCTAATTTTCCTGTTCCCTAAGGAATCCAAACTGGTCTGTCTTTCCATGTAAGCGTGTGTCTCATTCCATCACTTCCAGTGCCCAGCCCATGCCATGTTTTCTCTACCTGTTTTCTCTACCTGTGCAAATCATTAATCCTTTTTTTAAGTAATACTTTTGCCATGTGCCTTCCTTCTGTGTTTCTGTTTATTAGTGTCACTAGTACAGAGACTTTATGAGTGTCTGCCAGCCTTGTGTGCTCCCATGATTTCCTGCTGGGCTGGCCAGCAGTATTAATCACACAGGAGGTCTTTGGATAGACATGAGTGAGCCTAATGAAATTGCACTGGAGGGAGAGCCGAGACAGTCCAGTTGTGTGACTGTGCTCCCACTCTGTGATATGTTTATAGTCTGGTGCTAACCCTGTGCTAGCTTTCTTCTCCTGCTGCCTATCCACAGTGTCTAGGGTTACTCTGGAGTCATCATGAAAGGTTATGACCTGAGAGTAGAAAGCAAGACACAGTAGACCCACGTGTGGAAGAGGGAAGTTATAGATCAAATTTATTTTCTGTTGTAGCAATTCAATATCTCTATGACAGGAACCTAATTTTTTATAGAGAGATGCATTTCTTTTGGCAGCTGGCCCTTATAAATATTTGTACACCAGTTTTGATCAGGTTTGTGCCTATTACCTTTCTGCTACTGAAGTTCATAAGAGCCTCAAGAGTGGCCAATAAAACCAGCATCTGATTTTTTCCAGTTAATTTGATTATAAACTATGTTGGGCAGGAATTTCATTGGTTTTACAGCAGTGTCAAATCTCAGCTTGATAAGAACAGCAATGTAACAGCAAATATTAGTTTTGAAAAGAAGTAAAGCAACTATATTAGTTAATTACTTGGCCTATACTCTTCTGTATTCTGCCCTATAACTAGTACAGAATTGTGGCTCTAATCATACGACAGTCAGCCAGCATTTTCACTGGGTTGTTTTTCCCGAAGTTTTATAGCTTATCTGTGTAATTAAGTTCTAGTATGAAGGGTGCATACAGGAGAAGCAGTCTTTCTGAAAAATATTGGAAAAAAATTGGAAAAACCCTCTAACTCTTAGGATGCTTTAGGAATGAAGACACAAATACTGTTTTTCATACACCTGCCAAAACACAGAGGCAAAAAACATGATAAGTGATTAATCTAAAGTGAAGCCGTATTTGTTGATGTTTCTAAAGGGAAAAATAAACATCATCATACAAATGTAGTACTGTCATAACTGTACCTTTTTAACTCTGAAACTTCACAATGAATTTCAGTGCATTTCAACCCACTTTAAATTAAATTTAAATTAAGTTTAAATTAATTTACCTCTAGATCTGTTTTACTATAAATTGTTTGGTTTTTAATACTAAACCTATTTAGGATAGTTTAAACTTCCAGAAATTATAAGTAGTTTGGCATTTCTTCATACTAAATATCCAGTGTGTGTTGCTTTGAAATTAAGTGTGTTACAGAGGCAGCTGAATCAGAAGTCAGCAGTGGGCAGGATATTGGACTTGCATCAATGTTGGCATTGCAAATAAAGCTCATAACGCATATCAAGACCATTACATATTACATTTTAAGCAAGAAACTATATTCCAGCGAACTCAATGCAAATTTTTCCAGGACTTCTCTGGGAGCCAGGATTGCCCCTAGTGTTTCTAGTTTGTTTCAAATATTCATCATTTATTTGAGTTTAACAGCCACACTTTTCTAAATGCATAGGTCATAAAACTGAGTGCTAAAGGTTATCTGTCTTTAGCAACCTGAGGGCATAATGTATAAGCCATAGTGCATTACTAGTCTTTGTTTCAGTCTTTTCATCCAAAAATCAAATGGGTAACAGGAAGTGATTGAATGGAATAGATCTGCTTTCTGTGACAAGTCTCAAGGCATGTAGTGGCAGTAGTTCAAGTGAAATCATCCATCCTCCAAAATCAACATTGAAGAATGGAAAAAAAATTTATTTTCAATGCTAATTGATTTCACAGTTATGGAACTTAGAGGGGGTTGCTGTACCTGATTGAGCCAAAGGTTACTAGGCTTTATTTTGATCAAAATTCCTTGTCCTGGAGGACTCAGAAGTCTGCCTAAGAATCTGTGGAAGCTTTTAGGCATCTCCTGATGTGGAGCAATCTTTGCAGCTGTGAAACACACCTTTCCAACCTACACAGGCTGGAAAATTGTCCAGCTGTAAATTCTAGAAGTGGACCAGGTTGTAGCGATACAGCTTGCCTGTATCACAGGTAAGCTCTTTGTGCTCCAGCACACCAGTAAGTGCTTCTCACACACAGTAAGGAAAATGGATGATCCCAGAACAGAATGCAATATGGAGTTCTTCTAACTTACTGAGGGGCCCTGTCAGAATGCAAACCTGCAAGGCTGACAGAGAGCATCTGTTATCAGTAGCTCCTAGGTATTGTACTGTAGAAACTGCTGACAAATGACACGAGGTGCCATTCTCTTTTTTTTTTTTTCATATCAGAGAATTGAGGCTCCTGCTGTAGACAGACTACCACTATGAAAATCTAGGAAGACGTTCACAATGCTTCTATGTAGATGGAAAGGCTGCTGTAAAGTTTCAGCATCAATGTACTTTAAGGTTCTGAAGCAATGTTTTTCCTGCTAAAAAGAAAAGCAATTGGATGAATACCTTGCAAGTACAAATGTGCTGAGTTTACAATTTCCTTTTATGAAAGAAATCAACAATGTGTTGGGCTCAGAAAAAAAGCACAGCACTTGTTACATTTCGTTCAATCTACCTTTTAATGTGCTTCATTAAATAAACAGGAGCTCCCAAGGTGACTCAATCGCTCTTGAAATGTTTGTAACACATCTGACAGTTGATGGGCACTCGAGAAACAAAATGGCATTTTTCTCACAAACAATAGTCTTAATTGTTCCTTGCTCCATGTTTGGAGTACATAAAATATGCAATATCTTTTATGTAATATAAAAGGTCTATTTGATCTTGCACAAAGTAAGAAATTAACTAAAAAACCATATCATAAATTTCCTTGTAACATCAAAGGATACTATGGGAGGAAAGATAAAGAAGAGGACACATTCTCATTCATCTTCTGCTTCCTTCTCTTTCAACCATACGTTACTTAGTTCAACGAATAGGGTATTCTCCTGCTGAATTCCTTGCCATTGTAGATCACCAGATGTTTGTGTTAACCTAAGTATTCTGTTTACCACCAGTTCAGGTGGCTGCAGCCTGGCTTTGCTCTAGGAATTCTTGATTTGTCCAAGTGTACTTCTAGCTATTAATAAACCCTTTTGCTCAGCCACACGTTGCAACTCTTAAATTAGCTATTCTTTGTTGTGTATGTGTTGAATCACATGTTACGCTTCAGAACTCTGAGCCAAAGACAAGTCAATAACTTGTGAGCCAGAGATGGGGGGGGGGCAAGGAGCAAGAAGTCACAGCTGTGTAAAACATTTGAAAGGCCTCATCAGGTGTCAGTGAAGCTGCTGCTTTATGGATCAGTGGTCACTGCCAACTGATCTGTTTGACTGTTGTACTTTGAGAGATTGCAGTTGACAGAATAGTATCTGCCACCAGTTCATGTGACAAAGAGGTGCTTATATTTTTTGATCTAGAGGTGTTAACTTGCTTTGGTGGATTTTATACCTCCTCTTTGCATATGCCATGCAGCTGTTCTTGTCTCAGGTCTGTGTTTTACCTGCTGCTGGGTTAATGTGTGAATTCAGGTGAGAACATGTAGTGGACTCCTTACTCATCAGCATGGCCTCACAGTGAACACCCTAGGCAGAGGTAAAGTGGTGTTTTTGTCGGTGTTTTCAATGGTACCATTCCAGAGATGTCATCATCAGAAAACTTATTCAAGCCAGAATTTCAAGGAAATGAAGCTTTGTGTTTATTTCAAAGTGAAAGCAGGTATCCAGCCATAGGTCTTTTGCTTTACACTGGAGCATCAAAAATGGCAGCAGCAAAAAGTACTTGTGGCAAAGCCTGCAGCTGCTCCTCAGGAAAAACAGCGCTTTGTGTAACATTTTCATTACTGCATAGCCACTGTAAAAAGAAAAAATATCTTCTTTTGTTTATTTTTTTCCTTTGATCTTTAGAGTCTGCTACAAAAATTATTATTTACAAATTACAAATGATACAATTTGGAATTTTGAAAGAGGGGATGTAGTCTGGACATGGTATTAGGGTGCTGGGACTCTTTCTAACTTGGTTTTCCAAGCCTGACTCATCAACTGCTGAGCCTGCTTCACCTCTTCCACTAAAAAATGTTCATGTTGTTTATGTACTTCAAGAGGACTGCTTAATTAACAACAGCTTGTAGAGTGATTTCAAGATGGAAAAACATGGCAATTACTGCAAACAGTAAAGGCACTGCAGGCTAATTTTAATTGAGGATAAAGTTGATTAACAAATACACAGCTCTAATAAACACTGTTACTGCTTTTGAGTGCAGGAGCAGGTGAAGAGTTGCCATGAGAACTGATGCAGCTGAGTGTGCTCAGTTCAACACTACTGATGTCTCTTATGATAATTATGTTCATTGATTACTAGGAGTAGATTTAGCAAAGTGAGGAACTCTCACTCCCTCTTAACTCTGCCTGATGGTGTACATGCTCTGTGTCATCTCAAAGGAGTAAGCACCTAGTGATAGTCTCACTTCTTCTTAGAGCCCCCTTGTGATGGGCTCATCTCCCAGGGAGATGCCAACACAAAACCAATAAAGGGGTTTAAGGCACTGTACAAACAGAATGCTTTACAGAAGAGGCATAATTTATGAGCGTTGCCCTTTTTTACTTTTCAATGCTAATCATCAGCACCCTGAAATTTGTTTCATCTTCTCTTCCTTAAGACATGGCAGGTGATTTTGTTTGTTGGTTGGTTGGTTTTGCAGGGGGAGGGGGGATGTGGGTGTTTTGGGTTGTTTTTTAATTTTTTTTTTTTTTTTTTTTTTAAGTTGAGGCAATGACTTAGGGCAATACTAAGGATCTTCTACCCAGTAGTTTGAGAATTACAGGACAGTTGTGTTTTTCATCTGTGCCTACCTATTTGTTTTACTTCGTTATATCCAGCTCCAAGAAATGGTCCACTAGGTAGTAACAAACAAATTAATGTCAAAGTGATCTTTTTTCTTTCCCTGAAACAGCTAAAACTCTCATTTAAGAGGGATAAAGACAGGTACAAAAACCTTCTCTTGTTATTTTCAAACTTGTGAATTGTTACTTATTGCTTTAGCAATACAATTAGAAACATGTTTATAAAAGGAAAAGACACATCGCTTTCTCTTGTGTAAGGATCTGTTCAGCCCTTCTCTGCCATGTTATTATTTTCAGTAAAATGTTTACTTTCTTTTAAGTAGCTAAAGGGATGCATAGGAGTAGTTTCATGGGACCATTACTAATTGCCATGGTGAAATGATATTGTCTATCTACAGGGTAGAAATTGCCATAGTAAAATGCCCTTGTGTCTTTACATGAAGCCAGATATGGAAAAAAATACAACCCGATTTTAAAGATCTGGTTCCTATGCATATTCAGAAGCAAGTCTGCTAAATAAATTACTTAATGGGAATTTACTGTCTTCCTCCTGTTGTCACTAAACAGTCAAGTAAGTAGAGGAGTCTGCTTTTGTCACTGTACCATCAAAAACCAGGTAGTCACTTGCAAATCAGTTATAATGCATAACACAACAGAAGGATGTCAGTGTGAATATAATTTGAGCATGACGTGTTCTATTAAATAACTGCCTGCTTTTGATTATTAAGCCTTTAATGCTGCTAAATGGTGCATGTAAGGCAGAGGACCAGATTAATTCTAGATCCCAGTTGAGACTGGAAGGTTGAGTCGAGCTGATCTGATGAACAGTCAATAAATACAGACAATCACAATGTTATTTTAATAGGCTCTCTGGGAAAATAAATAGTTTTTTTCTTTAAATGTCAGTTTACAGCTCATCACCAGGAAAACAACTTCAGTTTTATTTTTTATTTCATGTACCAAAGTTGAGAGTGCATGCTTTAAAAAAGAAGCTGTACAAATAAATTCATAACATAGCACAATGCGGTATGTCATTAAAAAGAAAAGTAATAAGGTTTGGGAATAATTTGAACTGCTTGATTTTTCCTGACAATTGCTTAAGAACTTGAAATGTGAGGTGTGTTAGAGCAAATGAAAACTATCCTGCCTGAAATAATGACCCAACATAAGGGCTTTGTGCCTTTTTTATCAAGCACAGTAAAAGCAGAAAATGCTACCCTTTGACTGACCTCACATCACAATATTTTGATTACTATTAATAGTCACATGCCTCAATAAGCTGGAGAACTGTGGCACATCAGTCCTACTCCCACTGTGTTTGGTGGCAGAACTAAGATTCCCATAGGTTCCAGTAGCTGCAAATTGTAGCCTTTATGGCGAGCATATAAACAAGGGTATGTGCTTATTTATTGAGCTATGTGATTACAGTAGCAAAGTCCGTTGGTCCTTAGTCAAAGAAATTTCTTATCCCCATTTACTGTAATTAGTGGTCCATGAGAAACTAAGTTTTGGTATTCTATATTTGGAAATCAAGGGTTTCAATTTCTTTTTTTAAGAAGGAAAAATGGGATGATTTTTGTATGCAGTATTGCTGCACTCACCTCTAAAGTAGGAGTTGCAGCTAAGCCTTTCAGCCTGAAGCTAGCAGCTGGAAGGGGGTGCTTGGTGGGGGTGAAACTCTCTGCTAGCAGATCCAAAAAAGTTTATCATCTTAGCATTTGTTATTTTACATTTTCATCTGATGTTGGTAGCTCCTCTCTGTCTATTGTGTTTTATACATTTAATCCTTAGCAGCAGGAGTCCGTCCCTGCTTTCAATGCTCTGCTGACTTCCTTTCTCATCCCCTTGGTACTTTTTTCAGACCTGCAGCTCCCATTTGTCACCCCAGACTGTTCTGGTCAACCTGTACTGTCAAGGGCCAGCACCACAAGAAATGTGTCCCAGGGCAGCAGCACAGTCACTGAGCAGGCACGTGCCTCCCATCTGCAGAACTGGTGGAAGCAGAGTATGAGCACAAAGCTGTAAGTTAACGATAACCTACTCTCAGAAACTGCCAGTGCTTCAGCATGCAATTATTTGGGAATCAAGGATGCAGAATGCAGTAAAAGAGGAGACCACAGAAGATGGAGCACTTGGATGTATTGCATCTCATACATGCAGAATGTTTATTTCTGTATTAGCCAAGTTTGCACATGTTTTGGGTATAATGTCTAAGTCTTTATGTTGAGACATTGAAGTGTCTCGACAGATAAATACAGACCCAGAGACACCCCTGAATCTTTAGGTATCATGGTGTTTCCTGCTCCTATCTCTGCTTTGCCCCTACAATTGACACACGTATCTATGTAGTCTTTCGAACAGAGATCTTCCCTTAAGGTGAAGAACCAAGAAGTACTTGATAATTTAGCTGTTATCAGCTGTTTCCTACATCACACTATTTCACAAATTTTATGTTCTGAGGAACTGCTATTCTGCAGAGGGGAGAAAAAGTTCTCTTTAAGATAGATGTTATTAGACTTACTTAACAGATAGCAAAACTGAGGTCTGGAAAGGCCACATATTGTCAAAAATTACACAGAAATCGAAGAAGAGCCCCTTGTCTTTTACCAGTAATCAGTCTTAGAGACCCATAATTTCTATAGTCATCTTCCCATTGAATTCTCTATGAGATAGACTGATACTCAGAGATTTTAACATACAGATTAATAATGCCATTGTGAATATGCACAAGTATAGCTCAGATTTCCCCAAGTAATGAGCTTTTAAGTAACAGGCTTTTTCCTGGGTTTGCTTTTTTCCTCTTCTGTTTCTGTGGCTGACTCTCTTTGTGTATACTATGGGAGCTGTAGGCCAGTTTTTAGAGAGCTCTGTCACTTCTTAAACAAAGTTGTTTGCAGAATTCTTAGGTATAACTGATTTATTATGGGTTATTTCTAGGTATTCTAGTCTTTCATAGTATTTGGAATGATTGTATATGGCTTTCATTAGGGGAAGTATGCAGCACCACACGTTTCTGTCCCTTTTTAACAGAAGTGCTAACAATACTGCAGTCTTTCCATAGGGTTGGGTGGGAGTGTTCTGAATTCACTATAATCAGCATTAAATAGGATACCTTGACTTCTATTTATTTCTTTTATTTAAGATGTTTGGATTTCTTCAATGTTTAATTTAATCTTGATTTAATCTTTCACTCTGCATATCCTGAATTTGTAACACTTAATTATTCCCACAGTGCAGTTACCCATATATACTCTGAAGCATCACTCCTTCTAAACATAGTTGCTCCTGTGTTTGGAAACTAAGAGTTAAAAATGCTGAAATGAGTAAAATGACTTGATCTAAAGCTTTGTTCCAGTCTACTTGATTTAATCTACTTTGTTGCTTAACTTGGGAGAAAAAGGGCTAATTTCCTATTTCCACTAATGTCACTATTTCACTATTTTCTTATAGCTCATTTGCAAAATAACTGTATTAATGCTGCATATTTTTATTTCTTTCCAGGAATGAAGTATCAACTACATCAAACCACAAGGACATCCTTAAAGCTCAAGACCTTTCTGTCATCATCAAAGCCTATGTGCTTGTGACATCCTTAACACCTCTGCGGGCATTCATTCATTCAACCACCACTGTCTGGCATCCACCCAAGAAGAAACATTTTACCCTAAAGGTAAAACATTTAATTTCCTCCGTTTTCCATCTTTCAGGAAAAGTACCTAGACAGAAAACTAGAGAATATCTTTCTTCTCTTTTACCCCTTTGTTATTAGCATTCCACAGCCTAGAGTGAATATTCTTCTAATGTACCGTTTTCATTTCTCAAAACAAGTGGGGTTTGCTTCTTGAAGCAGAAAGCATTGCCCTGTGCACTGGGGGCCTGGGATTTGCATGTCTCCAAGCCTATTTTTATTGGTGGCATTTGACAGAAGTTGCAAGATCAGAGTTTTCTCTAAAGCATAGCAGTGTGAGTCCTGCCATGGAGTAGCAACTTTTGCTGGGATATTGAGAGTGTTGTGAAAAGGGAAAGTAAATGTTTAAAACAACAGTTTGTTTAGGTGCAGTAAAACAGACAGGAGGAGGGTCAGGTCACTTCTAAGTAAGGGGAAGGAAGTGTACCATGGATAGGGTGGTTTCCCCATGGTCTCAATTTTACGAAGAAGGATGTTTCATATGTACCTTAGATTAATTCTGGACATCTCCAAGTGCTTGGAGATACTCCTCTCTCTCCACATCTTGCTTGCTCAGCAGTCTCATGGATTTGCAAATATACTTTCCAATTCCTTTCTTCTTCTAGCAGGGGACTGTGCTTGTAACACATGAGCTCTTTGTGAAGAAGCTACAGTTGTGCCACTGCTTCTTCCCTTTTGAGGAATTAAGCTCACAACATGACAGTGATTTCCTTAGGTTTCATAGATCAGCTCCTGCAGCAGCTGTTAAAGGATGGGTGTGCTTTGCCCATGTAGCCTTCTTGGGGTAGGAGCGGGTCACAGCTTTGGATCAGTCTGAGTGTTGTGGTGTCACTGTCAGGACTGTTGATGATATCAGCCATTTGGTACGTTCTATAATTTTAGCTCTTGCCAAGTGGAGCACCTAGTTTAAGCTCATTATCTAATTCTAGTCATTAGAGAAACAGACACCTCTAGAGAACAAATCATCCCACTTAATTTAAACACCAGTTTTGGAATGAGTTTCCTGGTGAAAGTGTTTGCTTCCTTCTATGGGCTATGACATTGTTAGAGAACATGCCAAATTCTGTATTGCCAAAATTAGGTGAGCTGAATCTACTTCTCTCTTTCCCCCCACTTAAGCTGTGGAAGCCCATGGAGATGTATTTCTTTGCCATGTATTTTCCTCCATTTACATTTATGAAGAATAATGGTCACTCACTTTCAAACCCTGGGATTCAGTTTTGCTTTATGTTTATTAAAATAGCGCAATATCCAGCAGCAATACTGTTGTAGCTGAAGTAGGGACTACTTTAAAGGCTAGTAGTCGTCAGTAATTCTGATATGGCTCTGAAAAACAATTCCCACTGAGGGAAGTCTGCTGAATAGGGTGCCAGCCACCATTTAGAGAGCGTTTTGGCAGCTGAAGAAGTAATAAAAATGAGAGATAGAAGTAGCAGTGCATCTACAGTGGTTCCAATCTGTTTACTGCTGTTGTGACATTATGCCTTCCATAGCTTCAGACAAACTCATCAAAATTGTGAAAAATACACAAAAGTTAGGCACCATTTGTGAATGAAAGCACATTTGTTGTGACGTAGATATTGAAATGCAATTAACAAAATGATGGAAAATGGGTTGTGTAAGGCTACCTCTCAGCACAGTGTGCCCTGTAAAGAACATGGAAGGGGGCAAGGAGCTTCCAGGAGAAGGGAGACACTAGGAAGTCATAGAGAGGCTAGAAAGCACTACTGGGAAAATCATATAGAGGGTCTGTGCTTGATGCAGAAGGAACAGGCAGGTCACCCATCAGAAAATACTTGGGAGAAGGTATGAATTCAGCCATTGATATCCTTTGTTAAGAGATTTTGTCAAGTTTCTCATAAACTTCATGGATCCCCCCATCACTTGCCAGTGTAAATACAATGCCAGGAGAGTCATCTCCCAAAGTAGCCAGTGGAGCAATGCCAAGTACCAGCCAAGGAGCCTGGTCAAGAAAGCTTCTAAGCTTCAAGTTTCTTCCAGTTCTATTGTGTAGAAACTGCCACATTTTGAAGCTTCAAGCTATCAATACTCTATACAGACAGAATCTCCAAGACCTGTTTTTCCACTGATTGGCAGAATACCCATTGGGGACTCAGCATTTCTAGAGGGGAGACTTTGGTCTGGAAAAATTTGCCAGTGTTTTTCCACAACTGACTGAGTTTTGACTGTTTTTTTTTTTTTTTTTTAATGCAGAGATGAGAATCATTTTGATTATCTCCTTTTAGTAATGTTATACCATAATTTAGAGACCTCCTCAGTTTGTATAGGCCACTGGTCAGGAAATATTTTCTCGTATCAGTATAATTACAATATTTTTAATGAGAAATTCATCCACATTTGTGGTTAATTTAGTTTTGCTATCACAAACTCAGTATGTAAAGTATGTTTGAAGTTTGATCTCCCATGTACAACAATGCCTTATGTTTGCTAGGAGTTACTAGAAAGTGGGATATATGAGAGATTTTTTAAAAAAACTGGAGATGTGGTAACTAGATGATATCAATGATTGAGAGAAACTGTGTAAAGAAAAACAGGAGTTAAATAATACTGCATTCCCCACTGCCTTTTTGTTAGTAAACTATTGTAAATTATTTTTGCAATGCATATTTTCTTTTTATTGTCATAGTGGCATGGCTTCAGAATGATTCCTTGAATAAGCATTGGTCAAATGGCAGTTCAGGAAGAGTTCAAGTGTGTTTTGCTCACCAGCTGCCAGGTTTTCTCCGGATTATACAAATTTTAATATTTCATTTCAGAAAGCAAAAGAAGGTAAATCCTGACCTGGCATGAGGATTTTGTGTGCTGTCACGGGGTAGCAAAAGTGCGACTCCAGATTTGGGCCCAGTATGGGAAGATGCAAGAGATGCAGGGGGAGAATGGCTTGCTGCCACACAGATGTTTAGATATGAGGCTTGTGTAATAGCCCTGTTTCTTTGAGGAGAGTTGGAAACCACTTATTTAGATCATCAGTGTGTTGAAAAATTATCAATAAAATAGAAGCTTTGTATTTTGCATATTGTACCAATTAAGGGAAGGGTCTCTGTCAATGTATGTAATAATTCCTCTTGTGTTAATCGACATTATGTATGTGTATCGAGAAGAATGCTCACCCTTGAATAATTATCTCTTTTATAGAAGCCAGTATGCAAACCAGTAATTCATGATTAATTATTTCAAGGCTTAACACACTGCAAATAGCTTCCTTTGCCCTTCCATTAACCTTTCCCAACCTGATCCCAATGCTTTATGAAGGGATGTACTTTTGTAGACAGAAGTACCACATCCTGCATCATCAGGGAAGGCTCTACTGTGCTGCCAGCAACTTCCCGTGGCCCCTGCTATGGCTCATCATCCTTTTGCTCATCTAAAATAGACAGTTACCTCCTGGACTTGAATTCTTTGACTGGTGTTCTTACATAACCCTTGATGCGCTCAGATGAAACTCTGTTCTTAAGTAATTTTCCAGTTGTGAAGTGCAGTAAGTATAATTTATTAGTTTGCTGTTGAGCTTGCTGAGCTGTGAATCATTGTAACTGTTGCTGAAACTCTCTTTGTGTATTAAGCACTTGGAAACTTGAGGAAAGAATTTTTTTTTCCTGTTTAACATACACGCAAATAAAACGGGACCCTCGCCTTTACATGAAATCTGTCTTTTAATATGACGTGGCGGTCTGGCTTAGAGCCGAGCATCGTGGAAATTAAGTTGCAGTAATGCCCTCAAGTGGCCACCTTTGGTACTGCTAGAAGTATTTAAAGTGAGCTAGAATGCAAACAAACCAATAAAGAGCAAAATGCTTGCGAATAGCGGAAAAGCTTGGGATTTTTCTCTTTGTTTTATGTTTGCTTGTTTGTTTTTAATTTCCTGTCGTTGCCCTGTCACTTACTGGTGCAAACACACAAGAAAAATTACCATCAGTTCTTAATCAATTAGATTGCAGGGTTATTTGGGACTAAAATTAAATTCTCTCATTAAATTCTGTCAGAATGCTGTAATGCCCTTCTTTCTGGGAGACTGAGCATAATATAAATGCCATCTCTTTTATTTTTTTCCTCATAGTATTTATAATTTCTCTTTTCACTGATACAAGAACGGAAGTCTATCTGGACTGGGGAAGATCAAAGATGTGCTTAGTCTGACACTCCATTTGTGCCAGTCAAGAGAGCATCATGAAACTGCAACAGGATAAACATAAAATGGTAGTAGTCCCTAGGCAGACTATATCTTTTTCTGGTGACCTGTGGCGTTATAAACACAAAACTGGAAGTGGAATATATGTCTTGATGTTTAATACGCTCCAGTGGGCTTTTATGCAAGCAGTTCTCTACTAGATTTCTAAATTCATGAATGCTTTTGGTCTTACAAAAGTCTTCAAGCAATGATACTTTACAGATTATTTACATGTTGCTTGAAAAGAGTATTTGTTTGCTATAAAACTTCAGCAAAGTCAAATATCACTTGATTTCATATCAATAATTCTTGTCTTAAAACAAGGAATAAGAAATCCTTCCTTCTTTGCCTTCTTCATCTGTGTCAACCTGTCATGCAATGCACAAATAAAATTCTTTCTGGAGATCTTTTCTGCTTTTCTAATTCTGAACATCCCTATTTAGCTAAGTAAGAGCTTGAGACTGTTCTCCACAACATGTGGATATGTCATAAGATTTTACACAATTATCCTGGCCCTTAGCTCTCTGGTGTTTTTCTAGTTCGCGTGTCCTCTTGCTTTGGCTGTTTAATCCAGTCAGCTCTATAAGTATACCCTTCTGTGGCTTCCAGCTTTCCTAGACCTGCCTCCTATTATGCTAATTCTTCTCATCTTTCCTTTTTTAGAATTCCAGCTTCCCTTGGTCAAGCTGATACACTTTTGATTCTCACAGCAACCTGGGAAATACTGTTAGAAAATCGCCTTTACCTTCCCACTAAGAAGTCAGGGCTGATTTGGGAAACCATTCTTAGCTCAGTCTCAGTCAAAAGGCCTAATTTTATGGTTGCTGAAGCTGGTGAGCGCCTTTTTGCTTTTGGACTTGGTCTTAAGAGCAAGGAGCTTTAGAGAAAAGAAACCTTTCTCAGAGGGCCTTTTCTTCTCCATGTCATTAAGTTATGAAAGTGTTGAGGGGAAAGATGTTGGGGTTTTTTGTGAACAATTTATTTTTTCTGGACAATTGATTATCATATTATTAAAAATTGTATGTAATGAAAAATATATACAGAAGTGGGGAATTTACTGTAAAAAATAGTGGGACACTAATGTGATTACCCCTTTCATCAAGTGCCATGTTAGAGCTGCAGAGAAAGGGCAGATCATAACAACAAATCAGGAGTATAATGAACAGATCTACCTGAAGCTAATGCAATAAACTTATGATAAATTACTGAACTGTTCTCTCTGTGTTTAGTTCTGGAACCATTGGTACATGGTTCATGGGTACATTTTTCTCCCATTACATGGCCTTTGACTATTTCTATATACTCTAGTCACACCTGTGTTAGCGGAAAATACAGGAAATAGTTTCATTGCTAAGTATGCTTCTTCCTGGCCTTCTGTGTGGAACTAGATTTTATTCTTGCAGACATGTTAGATATTTAGATATTTCCATACATATAATCAAGGAAATTCTTGTTTGTGTGTAAACCAGTATTTTTATACCTATGAACAACTACTTATGCCCAAAAGTATTTGGACCTGGTGAAAAAATTTTAACAAAAATTGATCCAGTAAGAAGAATGAATGTACAAAAGTGAACTGCCATGTCATTTTGAAGGCTACTACTAGGAACCTGCAAGGTCTTTCAAAATAAATTCGTACAAATACTGTAAAGTAGGATGTTCTAGATCCCAAAATGTAAACCTCAAAATTGCATTGAATTACTCAGTAGTGGTCTCTTCTACCTTCTTGCCTCTGAGGTAGGTCCAGAGCTCATCTATGCCTCCAGAGGGGATTTATTATTACAGGAAAAAATGTAGTTCACATTGTTTAACCAAAGCCAGCAGTGTCTAACTGATGATATACAATCAACTGGCAGCCAGTAATTATAATATACCTTCTAAAAAGTTCAGTAACAGAAAGATAAATCATAATACCAGACACTTAAAACATTTCATTGAACATTGCACACTTCTAAACACCCTTCTGTAAATACTCTCTGAATCTCTAGTGACATCTGCTCATTCACCCATGTCCACCCATTCATCCATCCTCCACCTCACAGGCCATACAGGTTACAGACATGGTCCTGCTCTCCTGGGATGCAGCTTCCCTTCTTTCATGCACTTCTGCTTGGAAAAGTGGTGGCCCCTGTTCTGTGGGTGCCCATTTCACACGTACCCATGCAGGACCTGTGTCCATCCTTACATCCCAGTATTTCCTGAAGTCTAGGCAGAAGCTGTGGTGCAGGCTGACTTGTGGCAGTGCCTGACCAGGTTTTGGCTGCTGCTCTCTCTATCCTGAGTCTCTCCCCTGCTGCGAATTTTCTTGCTCATTTTCAATTATTTCCCAAGCTGACTACTTCTTTGTTTCAAAAGTCACTTTATAATTTCCTGGTTACTGTTTAACCTTGCTGATGGTTGCATTCCTCTTTATCATGGTAAGTTTGGTCAAACATCATCCCAGACAGTTCTGCATATTCCAGGCACACAAGTGGTGTTGTCCGTGGGCAGGCTGTATGAGCACTCCAGTGATAGATCTCCTGTCTTCAGTGTCTCACTTAGACTCCCCAGGGGTACCAAGCAAATTTAGATTGCAATTAATGTCACTGTTTTGAGACATCTACTTTAAGATGGCATAAATTATGCTCTCCAAGAATCTGTGTTCTGCAATGAGATGTAAAGGGAACATAGACATTTAGCTTGTACACAGACATAAGCCATGTAGTCTTGTAGTGTGGGATTCCTCTACAATATTCGCACATGAGTGAATTGTCTTCATGTGAACTGTGTCTCTGAACACCAATCAAGAGAGAGCTAATCCGTGCAGTCAGTAAAGGAAGGTGTTCTAAGTTTGCATGTATGGCCATTCCCAAGGTTAGTTAGGGAAAATCTTTCCTGTTTGTTTCATCAGGAGGCAAGATTGTTTAGGATTGAGCTAGGAGGCAACCTCAGAAAGATCACTACAGTTTGGTTTTATACTCTTTCTCAGGGTAATCCTCAGCTGATCATTCAGGTAACTGCCCGAGGCTGTCCCAGCAGCTCTCCTGAGAAATTAATTTGCAGAAAAATTTCTCCAGGAAAATCTTCTTGAGGGAATTACTACAGTCAACCTTCAGCCCAGTGAGTGCCACACTCTTCCACTCTTCTTTAGGCTCTATGACTCTGTGCATGAAGTCTGCAAATTAGAATTCCTTGTCAATTAAATTGCATTTTTTCAATGTGTCAGACCTTTACCTGATGATTCAGTGTATTTTTGAGGAGCCAAAGAGATCCATGTCATTGCGATTATAAGGCTAATTTTAATGACTGCAGATTTTAAAAACTGGATGTCAAAATGAGTAAAAAAAAAAGGCATCCTAAAATTAATATTGAGTTAGTATTTTTTTCCGAGTGGCATTTCCTAAAGCAAGAAGAAATTATTGGGCAGTGAAAGGTCAATGAGTTTAAATTAATCTAAAGCATATTTCTAGTTCATTCTGCCTTTACAGAAGATGTGTATTTGATCCATGTAACTGTGCATTTGCACACTTCTGTAAGGCATTACATAAATATTTGGAGCATACCTCCAACTGTCTGAGTCCAGCATTTGGATGAACACCTTCAAGCTTCTGAGAAGTCTTGCAATTCTGTATATAATGTTGTTATTGTATAAAATAAGCGTGCATGTCTGCATTTAGTCTTAACAGTCTACTAAAATTTAAACCCTATTCCTCTGCTTAAAAATTAGCCAGCCAGAGGTTAGCTTTCTCCCAGAATAGGTTCCTGTAACTGCCAGCAGTATTTCCTACTCTGTCCTCTTTAAATTGTTCGATGCTTCTGTTAATCACACTCTGTCTATGGAGAGGGTGCATTTTGCTGGACAGGCAGCCTGTTTCCCCTGGAAGTGAGAGGATCAGCATCAGTGGTTGTCACTTAAAGAAACCTTCAGCTCTTTAGTATTTTGCAGTTGAACACAGATATTTATATACTTTTATTCACTCAGAAGAACGTGAGGTTGCTGCAGATTTTCACACGTTATCACCCTTAATCTCTTAATCTATACACTTTAAAGTTTCCCTATCTGTTGCTGTAAATCCTGTGGAATCTGTTGGAGTCAAACCTAACCTGAACTTGTTTAAATAGGTTGTTTTTATGAATTGGAATTTAACCTGAAGTATTCATCTCATCTCTATTGGTCCTAAACCAGCCTGACTAAATATTTATTTTCAGCCATTGGCTTGGAATAAACATTGGTCTAAAACCTGATATCCTCTAATGAGAACCTGTTGAGCAATGTTTCTTTTCTAGGCTGGCTAAGGCGAGCTGTAACTAAAACACAGTTTCCTGGAGATGCCAGTTTTATTTTAATAACTATTCTGATGGCAACAGTTGACTATTATAACCAACAGCGTGCTATGAGTACCAGCAGGGCAAGGCAGCCTGTCTTCATCAGTTGTTACTAGAAATGTATTAATTATGTATTCTTTGTGTTAAAGTGCTTGGGAATTGATTGATGGTGAGGGAGGAAATGAGCTAATGGTGCTCTTGCTCCTCCTTCCAGTAATCCCCATCTCTCCTCATAAAACTCTTCAACCCCTTATGTTCCCTGTGCAGCACAATAGCACATTTTCTCACTTAGTCTTTCAATACCCAGTGGAGATTTAAGAAGTCAGAGAAAAGGTGCAAGCCCAAGTAGCGGGAATGTAAGTTGTGCGCAGAATCTGGCAGAGGTGCTAGAAATATTTGAAAAATCCAGCTGAAGAACCACCTTGGTGAGATGAGCCTTCATTTTATTTTTTTTCTTTATTCATATGAACAGTTTAATTAACTGGTTTTGTTCTGAACAAGCAACTGAAGTGGAGCAATTTCACTTGGAGATGAATCTGAATCAGAACTGATTTGAAAAATGTGGAGCTTCTTGTTCCACATTTGTACCACTTAATCTTTGTACCACTCTGTGGGAGAAACACAGCTTTGGTGGTCTTAGACTTTTGAGAAAAAAGAAGGATTTCTTCCTGTTTTGGAGATGAAATAGAGTGTGATGTGAGGAGCTGCATAATCTCTAAATAATGCATCTGGGGCTCCTTTGCCCCACAGGCTCATGGAACTGCAGTACACATGGAAAACGTTCTACAGTATAGAAATACTGTGTGATTTAATTCAAGATTTCAACATCATGCAAATATCCAAAGAACAGAATTGAGGCTATATGTGTAACCTTTACTTCACCATTTCCTGCAGTTAGAAGTTTAGTTTTATAATTTCAGCCATATGTATTGTTGCCATTTTTTTCCTACTGATATTTCAAATAGCTTTACTAAAAAGAAAAAGTCCCAGGCACTACAAACCTTTAGCACAGATCTGTGCATGGATCACAATTCTTTTAGTCAGTAAAACTTGGAAAGGCAACCACTTGTAGAAATAAAAACAGAGGTGATAAGAACAGGAAGGCAAACAGACCAAATTCCTATCCTTCAGTTATTTACCAGCACAAATGAATGGAGTTAGTGAAACTAAAGAGAGCAAAAAGCAAAGGAGGATCAATGTTAGCTGCATATCTCCCATGGCTGGCTGTAAGCAATATTGCAGTATTTTTTAAAAAGGAAATTGAACAGTAGTTATTACATTTAACTGCAATCAATATGCTACTTGAAGAAACTGAAAGCCATTCATCTGTGCCAGCGCAGACCAGTGTCCTTGAAAGTATTCATGCTCACAAGTGGAGACTCTAAAACTGCCTAGAAAATTCTGTGGACCAGGGTGGAGTGAAGTGTGCTGTAAGTTGTGGTGTCAGCGCAGTGAATGCATCATAGCACATGACCAGGAGCTAGCGTTGTATGCAGAAATCCTTACTGGGTCTATTTCTGTTCAACATCTTTGTTAAATGTCTGGATGATTGGGCAGAGTGTATACTCAGCAAGTTTGCTGATGACAGAAAACTGGGAGGAGTGGCTGATACAGCAGAGGATCATCCTATCACCTGGAAGGATCTCAGCAGACTGGAGATGAGGACTGACAAGGACCTCATGCAATTCATCATGGGGAAGGGCAAAGTCCTGCACCTGGGAAGGAACAGCCTCAGGCACCAGCACATGCTGGAGGCCAGTGGCTGGAAAACAGCTTTGCAGAAAAGGGTCTAGGACAGCTATTTGACCATCAGGCAGCAGTCTGCCCTTGTGGCACACCTGGAGTACTGTGTCCAGTTCTGTACTCTCGAGTGCAGGAGGTAATGTGGAGAACATCCAGAGGTGGGAGCAGGCAATAAGGTGATTAAGAGTCTGCACATTCCTTATATGAGGAAATGCTGAAATAACTGTGGCTGTTTAGCCTGGAGAAGCTTCTTAGGGGCCAGAGGAATGTCATCAAAATGTAAGAACAGCTGAGGGGAGGTTGTAAAGAAGACAAAGTACCTTTTCAGTGGTGCCTAGTGACAGAGCAGGAGGCCATGGGCACAAATTGAAACATGGCACATTCCTTCTGAGCATTAGGAAACACTTTTACTTTGTGGGTAACCAAGCACTGGCACGGGTTCCCCAGAGAAGCTGTGGAAGTCTTTATCCTTGGAGGTATTCAAAATCTTTCTGGATTCAATTCTAGGCAACCAACTGTAGATGACCCTGCTTAAGCAGGGAGGTTGGACCAGATGACCTCCAAAGCTCCCTGTAGCTCTGTTGTGGACTTTTACCAAGGCCCAGGCTTGGGTAATCCATCTGCTGTGGATACTTGTTTATGGCTGTAGCAGTCCAAAGCAGATAGAGGTGCCAAGCATATCAGTCTTCAGGAGGGTTGTCTACAGAAGCCTACATGCTTCCATTGTGTTACCCCTCATGTATAAGTGGGTGATAATAGAAAATACGTACTGGCATTTCTAAATAAATGTAGCAGCGAAATTCCCAGAAATGAGCATAAAATTTTCCTTTTTTAATACAAAATGTGTTACATGCTTTATTTCTGAAGATAGTGGTTTTTTGCTATATATGAAAGTGTCTCTTTGGTAATATAGTACTACTTTATTATCTAACAGTTTTACATAGTTCAGACCTTAATGGTGTTCTGTGCTGTAGAATAGCTCTAATGGAAATATGGTTCAAAGGCAACCCCTTTCTTAGCACTGAGGACTCTGATACTACAAAACCTGGCTATGTCCCACTCTTCACTAGGTCTCTGTGCTGCTCCAGTTGTTTCCCTGAATCTCTGTCTGGAGTGATGATAGGGGTGAATTTGCATGTGTGATGAAAGCACCTGAGGACAGTGCTGTGCAGGCCAGTAAGTATCCTATTTGGGAGGATTTGTGAGTCTGAAAACCACAGAATATGCAGAGTTCAGTCAAAACACAGGCTGCAGTGGCTGATCATTTTTACATCTTTTTTCTATATTCTATTTAAAGCTTGTTGTCCAGGCTAAGGATCTGTAGTAAAGGTCAAGTGGGATAGCCCTTGGTACAGTATGTTAAGAAAAGAGAAGGCTTCTACTTTGAGTATGCTATTATCCTCTGATGAAGATACAAGAATTTGTGAGTTTGTTTGCCTAGAACCAGTGACAGAAAAAGGTGTTATCAAAGTAAGCCTAGATTCTGAGCACTATTTTTAAAAACCATTAATATAGCTTTTGTTTCTGATACACTTATTTGTAAATAAAGTCATTCTCTATTAGACTGCTATGTGGAGCCTTACACGCCACTTTACTGTACAAATTAATAATAATTGAAGATGATATTCCAAAGCAATTTTTATTTCTATCAGCCTTTTAATTTATAATTTTAAGCACTGATATACTGTAAATGCTAAAAAATACATGTATTCTCTTTCACAGCTGCAAAAGTTTTTTGAGATATTCTTCAGAAACAGTTCTCCCCAACAAGCCTTCAACAACATGAAGGAGGCTATAAACAAACTTCTACTTATAACTGAGGTCTTCAGCAAATCGTCTACCTCAGGACAAAATTCTTTCAATCAGTAAGTCACTTGCAATAGTCATTGTAATGCTAGTGTCAAGATAACTCCTTAGAACAGAATAAAAATTGCAGAGGATACAAGAATCTTAAAATAAAAAATTCCCACCTATTTCATACTTCTCTATAAGGTGTGGACATGCTGCATTTAAGAAGTACAACTCTTCAATATCCACAGTGTTTCTGAAAACACTGGTTCTCTAGTTTGTGAAAAGGTTATGATGAATACTTAGGACCAGCTGCTGTCCTAATGAACTGTTTCAGACAGCACAAATGAACAGAAATCACTCACTACTGGGATAGTCCTAACATATATAAAGCTGTATTTCCTTTCAGTGAGCTTTCTGTCATATGTCAAATATTTAATACTAGAGTTGCCCAGATTGTTCAGAGCTGGCTCTGGCAGGCAATCTGAACAAGAGACGCTGTAAAACACTTTATGAAGTGTAGGCTATAAAATATACCTAGGCACCAACAGTCACATTTCTGTGTGTAATCATTACGATTAGTGTTATAAATCTTACACATAAATCCACCTCAATTATGTAATATTTTTACTAAATAAAATTAATATTTGTTCTATGTATGTTATGTCCCATCCCTGACATTTTTATGATAAGTACTAAATAAGTTGCTATTTATTAAATTTATGTGTTTAAGCTATTTTGAGAACCAGGTGTTTTAGTGGTAGTAATGTAAAACTCATTATTTGACTTACACAAGTTGGGAATAAAGCTTATATTGTGAGTGGTGAAGATAGCAAGGAGGAGAGGAGTGTAATGGAGATGAAGCTATTTTGACAGTGGTCCAAAATCTCTTTTTTACCATTGAAATGGACTGTCTTGTTTGTGTAACACAAGACTTGTGTACAACTCCTGGCCCATGCCTCCAAATATCCCCATAGCTGCAGCAGAGCTCTTTGACTTCAGTAAGCCTGGGATGTTTCACCATCTCTTCGCTTCCAAATGTCTTCAAAGCTTTGCAGGGCCTCATTCACTCTCTTCAAAAGGCATTTCTTCCTTTGGCATAATTCACCACCCTCTCTGTCAATCATTAAAAACACTTTTATATAGCACTATTTTCATCACCTTAGAATCTGACTCCTTCCATATTTAATGCTGCTGGCTCTTAGAAATTTATTTAGTCTGAATCACATTCTGTTTCTTGACCTGTGTGTGTAAGTTTTCCTGCATGTGTTCTCTGGACCTGTGTGTGTATTGAATCTCACTGTGTATAGGGACATGGTTCACTAGTGGACTTGGCAGTGCTAGGTTTATGATTGGAAGCAATGATCTTAAAGGTTTTTTCCAACCGAAATTATTCTATGATTCTATATTTCACAACAGTACCTAACCTGACAAAAACTGAATTATTTTATATTGTATTTTTTAGATGCAGCCAGTGTTTTCAAATGCTAACCTTTGACATTGGATTTGGCATGTCCATACACCCAGTAGTTCTAAAGGTGAGAAAATCGCACAAATTATTGCTTGACTCAAAAAATTTACACCAAAAAGAACACAGCAGAAAACCCTCTTTGACAGGTACTCTCAAATGTCTGAGAAATGTACCAATACTTTAATATTATTTATGGCTGATTGTGGAGAGTTTCTGTAGAAGAAACTAGTTTTTAAGAGTCAGAGCTCCTGTGATGAAATTCATCAGACTATCAAAATGTGCAAACTTTTCAGTTTACATTAAAAGACTATTACCCCAAATGATTATCAGTGAAACAAAATCCATAGGAGGCATTGCATGAAAGTGGAGTTAGGTTTTAAATGTGACAGAACAAAGATGAATGGAGAAAGTTAAAAAACCACAATTGGCTTCTAATACTAACTGAATTTCTCCATAAATTGGATTGTACTTCTTCATTTCATTACCTGCTTTGACCTCCACTGTGCTGCCTTCTTCCTGGATGATCCAGGCCCTTAAAATAATGGAAATGACACCTGTGCCAGGTTTTGTACAACTCCTGCCTCAGAACAACCTGTCCTGAAACAATTATTGTGCTGCTTTCCAGCAGTTCTCATTACCTCATGTATACACATAAATATGCATATGCCTATGTATGTAAAATGTTTCTTTATATTCATGATATATAAATATTAAGAAAAATTAGTTAATATACCCCACTTAAAATCTGTTCAAGTGTCTAGTAATAACAGTGCAGTCAATCTCTGCATTCTTCAGAAAAAAAGATCCTTTAAACACACTGGAAAAATGCACATAAGAAAGGAAATTTGCAGAATTTAAAAAATCCATTAAGACAATATTTTAAATTAGTCTGGGAAGTTAGCTAGTATAAGAAGTGTGGTATGTCATAACAATTCAGTAATTGTATACCAGGCTGTAAAAAAGTTATCCCAGAAGAGCTTAAAAAAACTAAACAGAAAACATAATGTTTACCTTCCTGTATAAAAGTTTCAACCATTATCCGTTATATATAAATTATAGTAAATCAGTAGGATTTAGTAGTTTCTTCTGAAAAAACAAATGGCTCTAGAAAATAGCTGTTGATAATTAATGCAGCATTGACTTTGAATATTATAACTTGGAAATTATATTATGCACACAACCTATTCATATTGATTCTACATTTGTGTTTATGCTAAATAATGATTTAGTCATATTTCATAACCATGAAATTGTTCATTGTGTTTATATATTGTAAAACTTATACTTTCATCCATAGTAACAGGTGTTCTGTAATAACCCTTAGCACATGAGTTTTGTAAGAGTTATGTTAACATATAATCTGACATTTTATATTTTTAATCAAATTTAAAATCAAATACTGAAAAAAAAAGCTTTTCACATGTGTCTGCAATTCTGCACTCTGTCCACTGGGGGGCAGCAAACATTGCGTTATGTAGCTGTGACAGAAAATGTGGCACAGCATTTGCTGGTTTATAATCCTGTCAGTTTCTGTTGATATTACCTTCTTTTTTAAAATTCCAGTTTAGTTCCAGTTCCATTATATTGCTATGAGAAGACTGAACTACTCAAACTATAAATTTTTATAATTTTTTCCAACAGGTACATGAAAACTTTGACTTTCAAATTGAGAATGAATTGACTATTCAGGACCAAATTTCCAAAGAACTTCTTTTTGAAGATACATTTAAATTTCTCTTATCTAATGAATCCTCAACATCTAGTTTCATAGAAGCTTTGCAAAAAATATATGGATCATCTGTGAGCAAGGTAGTTAATTCCAACTTTTTCTTATTATTATTTGAAAATGTTTAATTTTAAATTGTATGCTTCTGAAATTCTTGGTGCCAATTTATAGAATGAAGGATTTATTTAATCAAAACCACCTTTTATTGTATTCTGGGGGAAAAAAATAATTGAATTGAACAACTGAATTTTCTTTTGCAAAAATTCTACTCTCAAATGATGCCATTTCCCAAAATACTGTGCTTGAAAGATATATTTAAAGCTTTAAAAAGTAATTTTCTCACTATTTTTTTAAATGGTCTTTTTTTTTAATATAAATATTTGTGTATTTTCACAATTTCATCCAGAAGTGGTTAACTCATGCATGGAGCATCAGAATTAAATTTTGTTTCTTACAACTTTTTGTCCTATTCTCAGTGAAAGATCCAGTTCCAGTTTTATTTGTTTGGGCTTTTTTTTTGCATTTTTATTTTGCATAAATTTTACTTCACCAGTGAAAACCATTTCTGACGAGCTGAGATCTCTTTTAGCAGTATTTCTCTCAGTCTGGGAACTTTTAAGGATGTATTTCTGAGGAGTCCCCTGCTTGAAAGACTTACAGAGATTAATTATCCAGGCAACTTCCACCTCTTGGACAGATGTGGCTAAAACGGGGTCATGGGTTCTAAATTTATGTCAGGATAAAGTAGAAAGCTGCACACATCCAGACATGCAGTGATACAATTACCCAGCCCGTGTTCCAGAGAGCCGTAATTTCTATGGGTTCTTTTCTACACAAAGCTAGGGCACAGCCTGCTTTATTCTAGACTGAAAAATGGGATGAGTTATCAAGGAGGTGGGTGGCTGAGGTTAGGGCTAGTTGAGAGCTGCTGAAACTTGTTCCTATGATCAGTGTAGGGACTGGAGTCTAATGAAAGCACATTGCTTTCCATGTGATTTCACTAGAACATGCTGCCCTTTCCTTCACAGGACAGAACATACAGCAGAGAAGTTGAGCAATGTTTCTCTTTGGAAGAGATAAATTCTATGATTACTTTTATAAAGGAGCTGAAGAGTCTTGGACAATTTGAGCTGGTAAAATAAATATGTTTTGTTTTATTTGATATATATTTTATATAAATCTCTTAACTTTTCTCCTTCATTGCCATCCTTTACTGCCTCTGGCATATATAATTAGACTGGATGGGCAGGGAAGAAAGTAGACAGAGATAACACTGATTTTACTTTGGTGGATCATTTGAATGTAATTTAAAATACATAAATAAATACAACAGAGTATTTGAGCTGAGCTTCCACTGAAAAGGTCAGTTAAAGCAGAAACAGAGACCAGAAAATAAAAGGAAAGGAAAAGAAGGAAAACAATGTAAATTACTAATAAGGTGGTAAGAAAATAGAACGATGATGAAGCAAAGCAGGAGTGAGTTGAAGGACTAGAGAAAGTACTATACTGAGATCATGACCAGAGTAGATATAGATGAAAAAGTGTAAGTATATAGTATATAGGCAAAAAACCCAAACCAAACCAAGCCAAAGCAAAAAACAAAATAAACAAAAAACCCCCAAAAAAGAAAAAAACCACAGGTGGAATATGTTATGTTTTCTTCTTCATGCTTTGAGTTCATTTTTGGAGAAGAACACAGATGGAGGAATAACAATCAGTGTCTGTGAATAGGAACAGAATGAAAGAAAAGGTGAGTATTCAGAAATAAAGGATGTGCAGTTGAATCTGTTCTTCAGAAAGTGTGCATGATCTCAGGATTTATATGAAACTTCCTGGATGAGTATTAGGGATGGAGACTGATGACACTTTCTGAAGAAGCACTGAGTCTAATAGATCTGGAATCCATAGAATCATCTGTGTTGGAAGGGATCCAGAAGGATCATCAAGTCCAACTCTTAAGTGAATGGCCAATACAGGGATTGAACCTGTAACCTTGGCATTATTAGCTTCACACTCTGACCAACTGAGGTAGTCTCAGGGCCAGTTCAGAGGCAGAGGAGATCAACCTCCACATCGATACTTAATTTGCAAGACTGGGTAATCCTAATTTGCAAGACTGGGCATGACAGTCCTTTTCTAAGCATGTGGGAAAGAGCATTCATATATGACCAGCCCTATGCTGTATATACTATCTTCTGATCATTTTTCACATCTTTGCACTCTACAAATATCATACTGTGTGGTCTCAAATCACTGTCTCTCTTCTCAGCTTTTCCCTTCTTCTACACCCAAGATCCAAATGTTGCTGCGTGACCTTTATCGAATGGCAGACCCAATGAGGCGGCTTAGTTCTGTCCTGACTGTGCATTGGTTGCTTTCCAATGTCCTTCAACAGTTCCAGTTCATGAATAAAGAGACACATACAAATCTTTCTGAGTGGTAAGATAACTGTTATATCTGTTGAGCATAGTTTCTCAAGTTATATAATTGTAATATCTCCAGTGAGCTTAATCCTTCAGTAGATGCAGATGACTTGCAACCCTTGAGATGAAGGTCGATCATCCCACATGGAGCCCTGCCAGCCATTCTGCCATTAGAACTGTACCTAGGTTTCTAAATTGAAGAGGTTTTGTTTCTCTATCTAATACGAAGGACTCTGGGTTGAAAATTAATTGGAACTATTGTAAATTTTTTTAAGAAAGATTAATTAGGTACATTTTTTTCCTGTAAACAACTGTAAACGCTAAATTAGAAGCATTTTCCAGGGTTAAGACTGTCTTAATTTATGCAACTATTAAAAGCAAAACTGTAGAGAAAATATAAAATTTCAGGTGAAGATTTTTCCAAAAGAATTAATAATTTTGATTTGCTCCAAATTTTCTGTCCAACAAAAGACAGGTCAGAGAGCATAATACTCTGAGAACCTCGTTTTAACTCCTTTTGAAAAGATGGGAAAAATGCTGTAGTACTGAATATATAATGAATACTGGACTTTTGGCAAGAAGTTTTAATTTTCATGAGGAGAGAAAGAGGAAAGAAAGGACAGAACAAGGGAAGAAGAGAGTATGGGAGGAAAGAAGGAAGGGAGGAAGGGAGGAAGGGAGGAAGGGAGGAAGGAAGGAAGGGAGGAAGGGAGGAAGGGAGGAAGGAAGGAAGGAAGGAAGGAAGGAAGGAAGGAAGGAAGGAAGGAAGGAAGGAAGGAAGGAAGGAAGGAAGGAAGGAAGGAAGGAAGGAAGGAAGGAAGGAAGGAAGGAAGGAAGGAAGGAAGGAAGGAAGGAAGGAAGGAAGGAAGGAAGGAAGGAAGGAAGGAAGGAAGGAAGGAAGGAAGGAAGGAAGGAAGGAAGGAAGGAAGGAAGGAAGGAAGGAAGGAAGGAAGGAAGGAAGGAAGGAAGGAAGGAAGGAGAAAACCTATAGTATACTGTATGTTTAGTATAAATTTTTTCAAAATGTGTTTTCTGTTTTCATTATCTCTTAGCTAATGATATATACATGTATGCCAAACTGACTACTGACATTTATGATTTACCAACAAGGACTTGGAAATACAAGCTCATTAGACAATTTGTATGTTCCATTCCACTGACTCTCAAGATGAATGTGTGAATATTAGTTCGCATATTTTGCTGGGAAAATGCTGTAGTGAGTATATAAGGCATCTGTAAGATTTCTTAAGTTTTAATTTTGTTCCTCATAGAATTGGGTGTCGCTTTCAGCAAATCAATAATTATCTGTATGTTTGCTTGCTTTACTGTAAAGGGGAACTTATACTTTATCAGTTTAGATTACAATTTATTAGTGTTTTAAATATACACAGTTCCATAAAAGTGCTAAATTATTGTTGTTACTGCCGACCACTCAGATCACTCTGTGACAAGGAGCTCAAAGATGCAGCTGCTTGCATTCATATGCAAGCCCTTGCCCTTTTGCAGAAATATTTAGGTTTGCATATCAAAGCATACCAGCCTTTAGGAGCTTTCTGTTCTAATCTGAGCTGTGCCACTCACTCACTTTGAGCAAGCCCCTTGGCCTCTTTTTTTTTCCTTCAAGCTCAACATTATTGTATATGTATAAATATGCAGAAGTACCATGACCTTTCTCCAGGGCATAGGCCAATCTGCTTCTTTGCTCTGTATTTTTCTGCAGTGGCAAAGCTAATAACGCCAATGTCTTCATTCTCTATATAAAAAACTATGTCCTTTGACATTGCTAAATCAGAATCTTCCACTCCTTTAGCTACATGCGAGCCTGATGCATGTGTCAGATATGCATGTGATTATACTTAATTGCAAAGAAGAGCTTAGTTGTACTTACTCCCCAAATAACTTAGGTATGCATTCTCTTTGAGCTTTGATTAATCTTTTTTTTTTTCCCAGCTTTGATGCGTTTGTATATAAGAACACTTTTCCTGAATTTCTTCAGTTAAGGCCAGGTTGTTCAGTCGATTTATTTAACAGTTCTTATTTCTCTGACTGTGGAAAACTGGTAACAGACAAGAAAGATATGGGAAAAACAGTGACTTCTGACTGAGGTCTTGTACAATTACTTAGTTTACCAATGATGACTCCATAGGATGAAGGCAGGATAAAGATGTTTCCTAGTCTACATATTTTAACTCATTCCATCTATATGACTAGGGTTGAAACCTTAAATGGTATTAGTGAACTCTCTGAATTCCTTCTACAGAAGTAAGAAGAATTCTAGAAACTCATCTCAAATTATAATGAAATAATTACAGCCTAGGTGAAAATTACCACCTCAGGTGCATTGGTATAAGATATTACACCAAACATGTACTCTGAAAAAAAATTCAGCATTTTTTATGGACTTTTTTCAACTCTGTGCAGTTTATACTCATTATATGACTAGGACATACATAACTGCTGTCTTTTGGAATAGGGGCAATGAGGTGTCATTGAAAGAATATTTGGCTATGTCAGGTAGCATGGAAGAATCAGATTAGTGAGTCAAGCTAACCCTTCTGTATCTGCAGAAGACAAAAGCCTAAGCAGGTCAAAGAACTGCAAATGGTTTTTTTTAAATCAACTGATATATTTGTAAAAGTGGTTCTAGCTTTTCATATGCAAGCCCCTTCCCTTTTTAGTTCAAACTGGAAACATCAGCCCTCAGACTGAATTTGGGCTGAAAATACTTTTTTGGAATTTAACTTGGTCATGTCAATTACCTGGGAAGTCTGAGAAATTAGCATGTTTTGGACTATGGGACAGAAAAAGGCAATGACAAAGGAAGACAAGGCTGAGATCACTGACCTGGAATGGGAAGAGTGAGAGACAGAAGGAAGGAGGAAACAAGACAATTGGGATGAAGTGCCAGGAAATTAATCCCACTCTTGCATCTGAATTTTTTTATTTCACTTCTGAAGATCAGCACAAGGTATTTAATTTAAGGACCCAAATGTCCTCATGGAAACTCTGAGACTGAAGCCAAACAAACATTCTAAAAAATAGAGAGCTTATTTTGAAGAGAGAGCTACATAACATCATGTAAAGAATGAAAATTGATAACTCTACTGAATATTGAAATATGGTCTCAATCTTGAGTTTATGACCCATTAAAAGTTTCACCATTCACAACTAACGTATCCATCAGAGACACCAAAAGAGACTAGTTTTTTTTTCTTTTTATATTTTAATCTTGTGAAATATTCTATTTCTACATGTCCTTCATTGATTATGTCTGATTGCATAGACAGCTAGACTATATTAATATTGCTACTGTCAATCCTTTGCCTTTCTTGTCTGCTGAATCAGAAAGATTCCTAAAGAACAGGTTACAGTCAATAGTTTGTAATGTACACGTTGGGAATCTTTTCAAAGGTACAAGCTTGCACTCACCAAGGGTACTGACATACAGGCATTAGTTTCATTAGAGCTAACTGCAAAGTGTGTACACAAAAAAACACATTTGCACTTGACACCTCCAAGATACTTAAGTAAACAGGGAGCCACTCAAACAGATGAAGGTCCTGTCTTGAGTAACAACATGTGAAGGAAAGGAGTCTGCAAAGTCCTGTGTATTAGGAGGAACTTCATAACTGCATCGTATCTCAGTCTGCTCATTGCAAGGAGCTTGGACAAAGCTTCCTGGGGCTGATGATTAAAAAGCTCAGGCTGCAGCAGAGATAAATCATTGAACCGTGGAGTCATTTATATTGGAAAGGTTCCTCTCATCCTGTCACTTAGTATGTGGGAGAATGACTCCACCTGGCTACAACCTTGTTTCAGGGAGTTGTAGAGAACAGTAAGGTCTCCCCTGTGCCTCTTTTTCTCCAGGCTAAACACCCTCACCTCACTGAGCCACACCTCATAAGGCTTGTGCTCCAGCCCCTTCTCCAGCTTCATTATCCTCTCGACATGCTTCAGTACCTCAATGTCTTTCATGTAGTGAGAAGCCAAAACTGAACATAAGATTCCAGGTGTGGCCTCACCAGTGCTGAGTTTAGGGGGACAGTTACTGCCCAGTCCTGCTGGCTATGTTGTAATCTGAGTATCTCTCTCTAATATGATTTCTAAATATTACATTTTGCTACCTGGCTCTAATCAGATATAGTTATTATATGTCTCTTAATGCTGTCTGATGTTAATTGCAGTCTCTACGGATTTGAGATTCATACAGGTCATGCTGTTCCTTTGTGAGCAGGGACCTTGTAGTTTTGGTGGCTGCCAGCACAAAGATACACTCCTGAGGTGTTCTCTGACTAAAACCAAGGTCTATCATTTTATAGAGTTAAGACACGTTGCTTTCACTGTAAAACAGGGTTTGGGACCAGGCAAGCAAAAAGAGACAGCAGAGAGAAAAAATGTATTTTGTTTGGGCGCCAGGTGTACAAAGCAAAGCAATGCAGAATCCCTAGGCAGGTGCAAAGGAGATCTGTTTTATTGCACAAACTAGGTCTTTTTAAGCAGCCAGGCCTTTATCAGTAACCTAGTTTTAAATCATAACAAACATAATCCAACCAACCACCATATACCATGATGGGAACACTTAATAGTTGTGTTATGAATGGTTTTTTATTTTTCCAATTAAACAAACAACAAAAATTAAAAGTAACAACAAATTTTTAATAGTAACAATTATAAATGAATACAATCAAAAGTATTAAAGATGATTACAAAAAATATTGAAACTGAATACAATCCAAGTAAAGTATTACAGTTGTATAATTTGGGATGGATAAAATTTGAGAGTAAGTGTTTTAGTATAATTGAGGTTCGTATAAAGCATGAGCAAAACCGACCGGGGGTACGGGGAGGGGCCTGCCCTTCTCTCGTACCGAAGCATTCGGGCTAACAATCCCACTTATATACTATATGCTACAGAAGTTTCTAGAAAGCTCCTCCTAGTTTCTATTCCTAAAATCTATGTAACTATACTGCATGGCGCATGCTCTACTAATGAGTTAGGGGGTCTCTCATCCTTTTGAGGGTCTTATTTCCGGTGAAGGCTCATCATCTTCATCAGTGACCGAGGTGTGACCTGCAGGTAGCACAGGCGCCCTGTGTGACTGAGCAGATGTTTTCCATAACATGACTTTAATTAAGTCCCATGCTTGGAATTATTCCATTTTTGCCCATTTTAAGGTTGAAGCTCTATTTCTAGATGCTGCTTATCAGACCTATGTCCTTCTAGTATTCTTATTTGACTTTCTTCCAACCTTCTTCTTCGACTCCCAACATCTGGAAGATGTCTTTTGTCTTGTCTCACCCATCTCCCCCCCTTTCACTCGGTAACAATGGTCTTCTATTGATTTAAATACAATTTTGCTAATATAGTTACAATTTAATTAGCACGAATCACATTTATCACAGTTGTATGACTTGTTTTCTACCTCTAATTCAGCTGAGTCACTTTCCCATGGTCCTCTTCTACTTAGCTGAAGTAGCAGGCCTGAGCCATGATTTTACAAGAGTAACAAGGCCTTTTTTTTATAAGGCTTTACCTATATGCAACAGTATTTGACAGATGTTAGCTGTTACATCCTTGACAAGCAGAAAAAGGAGTGCAAAATTACTTACAACTTGGAAAGCAAGGTCTCCAAGAGTTTGTTAAGTGCCTCCTTTGAAGTAGGTAATGAATTTGCATGAAATTAGGATGGTGTCTAGCTAGCCTAGAACTACGTTTTCCTGCACATACAAAGACATAAAGATCTGCCAGCTGCTTCTTTCCATATCTCATTGAGTTAATGTAGAAATTTGTTTTATCACCTTTTCCATGATTGACCTCAATACTACTTTTAGAAGCTGCTGTTGAAACATCACTGATGGATGGTTGCACAGAACGATATTGCCACCTCCCTTCCTTGGCACAGTGGCTTTGTGTCCTTCAAAGTCCAAATTGCATTACCCAGGAAGAAGCTGCATTATGAGAACTTCTAAAGGAAGCACTAATAGGAAAACCAGTGAAATCTTCAAGAAATGCTAACGGACCTCCAAAAAGATCTTATCAGCCAGAGGGTTGGATTGAAGAGAAGCCTACTCCCTTTTTTCTACCATGCTACCAAAATTCTACTTGAAAGAAAAGAATCCTCAGAGTTCATTATATGGACACCACTGGCATGTTGATTATTTGTTGCAATTGACTTATTTTCACAAAGATTTTACACACATGCACACACTCACAAACACTGGATTTGTTTTGAATTTGCAAACAAAGCAAAACACATAGAGGTTCCATTTTAGGAATTCATGCTAATATCAGTACAGATAATCCCCTGGAGATATGCCTTCATTTTTCTTTAATTGTTTTTGAACAAAATTTAGCTTTAATCTCAAGTATATGCAAAAAAACTATCATAGAAGCAGTTAAGAGATATGGTTTGGTTTATTTTCTTCTTGGCTATATCCACTCTTCATTTTCCCAGCAATGCAACTATGTTTTGGAATTTATTTCCTTTTTTTCTATTGATGTGATGTGCTGCCATGTATTATGGAATGTGTGTCTTTTTCTGTTACATTCACTCAGGTAATATCTCTAATGCTGGGAATATGAATCCATAAAGTTCATTTTTCTATGAACAATAGTAAAATACCATGTGCCCTGGGGTACCATATAGAAATTTTTGCAAAATATTTCATTGTTTCTGTTCCTCCCATTCATGTAGAAATATGTCTGCTATTGAATTGACAGGCAACTTTCCCAAGAAAATATGAGTCCTAAGCAGAATTATCCTTCTGACTTCAGGAAGAATCATGAAGGTAAGGGTTCAGAGTAAGATATCTTATATACAGTATGTTTTTCTTATTTGTATTATTTTTGATAACATGTGGGTTTAGATCACATTTCCTTGCATTCCAGCTGGAAAGCCTTAACTTACTACATATAAAAGACCAATTTCTTTCTTATCTTATGTAAGTTGCTACATGGAGCCCATAAGGAGCATTTGCAAGCCTGAAGTAAAGATCTCGCACAGTAAAGAATAAAAGTACAATGTGTCTCTTAAAAGTAAAACATGGTTGCTTCTCTGATAGGACTGTAATCAGGGTGAGAACAGGCAATTATTAGGTGTTTCTGTTTATCTTTCAGCATTGCATTATCCCAGTAAGACTGGAGAAAGACAGTGCAGTTATGGTAAGTAAAGGTCTTTCTAGACCACAGAGGGGAAAAAATTTATTGAAAAGGTTTCTTGGGTTTCTCTACATAATCTCTAAGTGAATAGAGTATCTTTAGACTCTTACTGAGAAAGAAAAGGATTTTAAGTATCAAGAATGTTTGTAAAACACCCAGTAAATGGGCTATTATGTTAAATAAGCCTCAAAACCAAAATTAAACATTGCTGTATGTGCATAATAATGTGAGTATTCCAGCATTCATTGATCCCTTGTCACATTTCAATAGACTTTTGCCTCCCTCTTTCCAATAACCTCAGCATATATTTGTTCTTTTGGAACAACCTTTAAACTTGTCTGGAGTTTAATCAGCTTTGTTTAAAGCTTTGTCTTCAGCTCGATAATGGAGTATTAAGGAGCTGCTTAAGAGATGAGAAGTTTTTCTAAAATATCTGCTTGTAGGAATATTTAAAGTTTTTTTAAAGATATGTAAAGATGTAAAATATGTTTTTCTTTGGTGGTAGCAATGCTTTCTGTTGCCTCATTCCCAAATTATCTGAGAAGCACGTTTGTAAATGTGAAGCCACTGCTGTATGGTGGAAAGGTTTTGCTACACATTGAGCCTCATGTCACTTCCATTGTTGATCTCATGCTGTCTCCAGGAACTATTGTTGTGCCAGATAGAGGCCAGAAATACTCCTGGGCTGCCTGACTGGCATCACCATTCTAATTGCATGATCCTTTATGAAAAAAATACTTCAATTAGTTTTACTTTGAAATTCCTCCTAATTTTTAAGCTAGTAGTGAGAAAAAAATTCTAAGTAAAGCACACAGAATATGGAGAAATGTTTATATTCATCTCTAGAGTTTTTTAAAAATACCTCCTATGTGTCAATGCGTGAGACTCTATTCCCTTACAAAGCTAGCCCAAATTCTGTTCTTCCATTGGAATATCTTCCATTAAGTTTTAATCTGTGCAAGAGAGTTCTCAAATTACCCTGTTTAGTTTCTCAGGGCAGATATTTCAAGGTAGAAATAAAAATATTTGCATCATTTTTGACCCTTTTAAGTCACAAGATTTTTCAGATATTATAGTAAAGGAGTTTCCTATCTGTAATATTTTCTGAAATACCAATTTAAAACATGTACTAATGAATACATTTGTAAAGCAGTTGTGAATGTATTATACTGTAAATCTGAATCCAATAGGCTGGATTAAAATATTTGTGATAAGTAGGTTGCCAACAAATAATTATTCTCATGAGTAATTTGGCAAGCACTATGAAATAAAGGACACATTTGAGCAAATAGGATTTGATTGTGCAGATTTCATATACAAGGAAAGGAGCTGGAATTTGTTGATATAGGAATTTTAATAAAACATTCCAGCTGTAATGCAAAGGACCCCATGGGTCTTGATATCTCCATGTGACTTGTTCTTATGAACAGTATGTCTAACTTATTTTGATTTTTATTGGAAATTACACTTGTACATAAACCCTGTACACCGCCTGGTACCTAAGCGGGTTATGAAATTTGGCCTACCTCTTCTTTAAGTTTCAGTAAACTAACTAGAGACAGATCTCCCAGACTTAATCCTTCCATTTTCAAAGGCTTACCCAGGCTTTGAGTTCTGTGACTAAGACTAAAGTGATTGGACGCTGAATGTTTAAAATCCCTCCAAGGCCTACAGATTTCTCTCAAGTGCCATTACAAACTCCATTAAAACTTTGCAGCAGAATTATGAGTCTCAAAGTCAGTAGGCATTAAATATCTTGCCACTGTACATGGTATCAATCTGCCAGAAGTTGCATGTTGTTCCAAAATGTTCATACATTTCACATTTTTTTTCTTTGATGCCTTCTTGGAACAGATAAAGATACCCTATCTCATATCAGACAGATCTTCACCAGTCCGCAGCTGGACTTGAATCCTCAGTTTAACCCAAGGATCAGAGAATACTATGCAGAAGTGCCATTTGACATGGTGACAGTGAAGATAGGAGCAGAACCCTCTAACTGTCTGTGCCACGTACACCTCGATGACAAGAAAGGGCCAAGGTATGAGCAACAAAATATGAGTGTTAAAACTTAATTTTGAAATTATGGCATAATGTTCCAGATTTTTTTTTCCAAAAACCCAGAACACAAATAGATTAGTCACAGGATAATCAGAGGGGGTTCAGTACTGAAACTTTTATTTATTTCCAGCATCCTGAAGGCAATGGTCATATGTTGTTCTCAAACCATAATTAACCCTAGCTTAATGGAATGTACAGCTCCAATATCTCACCCAGCTTCTGCAGTCACTGACAGCATCAAAGCTGGTTGAGAAAAGACTATCACTACATTACACCCAGTAGATGACAGAGAATTCAAGCTTTTGTACCCAGGTGTTAATTTTGCATAGTGCCCTAATCTACTGCCCTGCTGGGCTTGGTTTGTTTACATGGGCCAAAATAGGGCAACTGGCTTCAAAAGAAGATATAAGTTCAAGTTTACTAACTCAGAATGATCCATTTTTGTCATAGTTGTATTTAAAGGGATTGTCATAGAATCACAGAAGTCACATTGAAAAAGACTCTTAAGATCATCACGTCCAACTGTTAGCCCAGCATTGCCAAGCGCACCACTAAGCCACATCCCTAAGTGCCACATCTACAGGGCTTTTAAACTGCTCCCAGGATGCTGACACATCCACTTCCCTGGGAAGCCTGTTCCAGTGCTTGATAACCCTTTCAGTCAAGAAATTCTTCCTAATATTAACCTAAACCTCCCCTGGTGCAACTTAAAGTAATTTCCTTTTGTCCTCTTGCTTGAGAGGAGACTGACCCCCACCTTCTACAACCTCCTGTTCAGCAGTTGTCAAGAGTTACATGGTCTCCTCTCAGCCTTCTTTTCTCCGGAATAAATACCCCCTGCTCCCTCAGCCACTCCTCATCAGACTTGTGCTCCAGTACCTTCACCTTGCTTCCTTCCTTCTCTGGATGTACTCTCGTCACTCAATGTCTTTCTTGTAATGAAGCGCCCAAAAGTGAACACAGGATTTGAGGTGTGGTCTCACCAGTGCCAAGTACATGGGGATAGTCATTGCCCTGCTCCTGCTGGCCACATTATTCTTAATACAGGACAGAATGCCATTGGCCTTCTTGGCCACCTGGGCATATGCTGGGTCATGTTTAGCAGCTCTTGACCAGCATCCTCAGGTCCTTTTCTACCAGGCATCTTTGCAGCCACTTTGCCCACAGCCTGTAAGTCTGCCTGGGGTTGTTGTAACCCAAGTGCAGGACCTGGAACTTGTACTTGTTGAACCTATACACTTGGTCTCAGCCCTTCCATCCAGCCTATCCAGATCCCTCTGCAAAGCCTTCTTCCTCTCCATCAGATCAACACTCCCACCCAGCTTAGTGTTATCTGCAAACGGACTGAGGGTGCCCTCAATTTTCATGCCCATATGATTGATCTGGCCATCCAGTTGTTTTTTTTACCCAGAAAAATGTATGTGAACATAAGGTGTGAGCAGCCAGTTTTCTCCAGAAGAATGCTTTGGGAAACAAATCCAAGGACTTCACTAAAGTCTATGTAGGCAACAATCACAGCCTTTCTCTCATCCACTAAGTGGGTCATCTTGTCATCCACAAGAGTCCCAGCTTATGTGATCATTTAGAGAACTATAAAGCTAGATGATAGAGGAGAGAGCATAGTCATCACTAAACATTGTGTTTGAGCACTGACCCACAATAAACTATGATGTTTAATTGCTGCTATGAACCCTGGCACAGTTTGGGCTTTCTCAACCAGCTCTGGCAGAGACAACATCATGTACCAGGGGCAATACCAATAGGTATTTTGGGTATGATCTGGTTTTTAAGGTTGGGAGGAATAAAAACTGTTTATTTATCTGGGTCAGGTACCTCAGAACCAGAGAACTGGCTTATTTACTTACTAGCCATTAGTGAGTGGATAAACAGAAGAACAGGGGCAGTGATTTACATGGGAAGAAAAATTCTTAACCATTTCAGAGGTAACTTTGCTTCATGGCATGAAGTGCTTAGCCAGCACACCACCTTTTGGCTGACAGTGAAGCAGATACTTTGACCTAGAATGTCTGCTACTAACCAGAAAATCTGTGCAGTTGTTACTGCAATATGTTTCCTGTATTTTCAATAAGAAATCAGTCTTGATTTATCATTTCAAAAGAAACTGTTATTATATTCTTCCCCCCAACATTTTATTTTTTAATGTTAACTGCCTTGGCAGTCAACGTGAATATATATGAAAACCTCAAAGATTTTTTCCTTTCTGTAGAATGAAAAGGAATAACAAGATGCTCTTTACACTGAAAAGCTCTGCATGTGCAGGTTCAGCATTTATTTATTTTTCAGCATTTATTTCCCTGCTAAAGGAAGAAGAGCACAGATCAGCTTTGCTCTGGTTTGTCACTCTGAGCAGTTTGTCCAGGAATCCATCACATTTTGCTAGTGGACAATTTCAGCAGCTAGCTACACTTCTATTGTATTTGTCTCACTGCTGACTTCATCACAAATTTGGGCCTGCCAGGAATTATTGTCCCTAATGATTTCATTCACAGATTTCATGTCAGAATATTTGCCACTGCCACTGTTTTCACCAAATCTCAATATTTTGTCTTCTTGATAGAAGACAAAATACTTACAAATCCTATTTCACACTGTTTTTATTTAAAAGTTCATGTATTTTGTAAGAGAAAGAAAATGTCAGAAATAGCAGCCTCTAGGAGCAAGTAAAATTTAGCAGCCATAGGTAAAAGAGTATACATCTTTGTTTCTTTAGTGTTTATTGCACTTGTTTCCTATTTTGTCATACAGCATTGCTAACTACCCCCTTGGCCTTGGACTGAACAAAGTCATCATTGTCTTAACGGATGATTCGCAGCCCAGCCCTGAGGTTGTAAGCAGCTACAAAGTCACAATTTATCGAGAAGACCGCCCTAGTCTCCCTTTGTTTGAGGACTATATGATGTGTGGGTTTGTGCAGGTATTGTCTCTGCATTCTTTTTCTATACATATTAATAGGAATAGCTGGTTTCTGTTCATTCCATGGTATAAATGAGGGTACATGAGCCAAAGCTCATGCAGAGACAGTTTTTGTTGAGATTGTATGCAATTCAGCATTTACGCAATATTTCGGATATAAAAGGCGAGCCTAGCATAAGTACCTGTTACCATGTATTTGAGAGCTCCAGGTTAATGAATCCTTACCTTGGTGAGCCAAAACTTTCTTATAACTTTTCATAACTGTCTCTCTCTGACATTGGAGCCATGGAAATCCTTTTGCCAGGAGAGATATTTATGATGACAATAGTATTTATCAGTGTTCAGGAAAAATGCTGCTACCTAATGATGAATGAAAACTGTTTATTCTAGATCAATAAACACAATAAAAAAAACCTCATCATAATTCCAAAGGAAGGGGTGATTGTTGCTTACATCACATTTGTCCAAATACAAATTTGGGAATGCACATAATTTCCTCCCTACAAATAGCAGTCCTTAGGAAGGAGTGGGTCTGTTGAATGAAAAAAAGGACCAGAATCTGTCCAATATGGCTTAATAAGGGCTGAGAAAGCAGATCTCAGGCTAAATTAGACATAAAAATGGAAGAAAGCTAATGAAAGTAACAGTGAAGATTTTAGTTAGTGAAACTATAGTGATAAAAATATGCGTGAGAGAAAACCTGTGACACGTGCTGGATCAGAGCTGTTTGTATTCCAAAGTTTGAGGACTAAATGTTGGTTGCTGCTTGATGTGATGGACAGAGATAAACCAGCCAGTTCAAAGTGGTAAGTGACATTGTAAATGGTAATCACGGGCAGTGCATTTTTCTGTGGAATTTTAGGCAGATTAAAAGGATTGGTGGGTTCATTCCAGAGTATCCAGGAGTAATATATTTTGTCACAATTAATTCTGCAACCAGGAAGCAGAATTTTCAAAACTATTGTGTTGAAACTGTCATGCTTGTTCATGTCAAATATCTAATTCTATCTTTATTTTCTGTATGAAGATCTTAGCATATCCTTTAGCAAAACTTGCTTCTCTTCTCTGGTTTCTTTCCATATACTGCAGAAGAGGTTGAGAGATCAGGGTGGTAGAAGTCAGAGCATTTATATGATGGGGCAGATCAAGACAGATTTTGTTTTTCTCGTGGAGAAATAAGCAGTAGGGCTTAAAACAGGAGTTAAAGAGATTATAAATGTTGATAGCAAATTCTATGTTAACAATAATTATCTCAACCTGCAAATCAGGACTGCCAGGGAAAATGTAGGTAGTAGTCATAGTGTACTGACTGCTGACCTGAATACCTGATTATAGTGTTGTCTGGCCCTCCACCTATTCTCTGTCTCTTCTCTTAGACTTCTCTTACAAGCTCAAAAGGTCAAGGACCATCTTCTTACTATTTGCTCTCACTCAACACCACATCTAGTAGTTGCTACAGTAAAATAAGAATAACCACATATAATACCTGGGATTTCAGTTCAGTTTTACAGCAACCTGCTTGACATCTTAAGTATGCCTTTATATGAAAAGGAGAGCAGCAGTAAGTTGAACTAGAGTTATATTACTAGGAGAATACTGGTTTGAAAGATATGAGAAAAACTCTTTTTGTTTCCTTATTTGGGACACATATCTGTGTGTAGGAACAGGACTTCAACCTCAAAAATATCTTCCTACAGCAGAGTTTACACTGTTGTTAATGTTTTATGATACCATTTATGAGACTGAGTACGAATCTTTGAAGCACTGAGAAGGCAAAGAGATCTAGACTGATAAAAATGAAAAGTGTTTTAGAAATTTCTCTTGATTCAGCTTGGTTTTCTGCTCCTCTGTGAATAACTACCCTCTAACTAACACAATTGTTCAGAGCTAGAGATGACTTCAGGAGTTTAGAGAAAAAATGAGATGAAAAGCATTCTTGTGGTATCTAATATGCACTGTGAAGATACAGTATGAGATTCTAAAACAACTTTTAGATATGTTAGAGGCAAACTTATCAGAGAGTGACTTTAAAAAACAAACAAAGGCTGGAGCTGGAGATAGAAATGGCATTCTAAAACACTTAAAAGTCTGCATTTTTTCCTATTTGCTAGAACAGAATGTATTGCCTTTTGCTTAGAATTATTTTTTTTAATCAATACAAAACTCACATCTTAAACAGCATCATTATATTTTGCTCTGCATACCAGAGAAAATTATACAGTCTTGCAGAGGCAGTTGATACACCCCCATCAGTGGCATGAATACTTCTTCTTTTAGTAATGAGACCCTGTTTTAGGAGAAAAAGGATAAGTACAGTATGAACAGATAGAATCTCCTTTGGACACTTGATTCGGAACAAGTGGGATCACACATGAGGAGAGAAAGGCCACTGATAGCGGTGTGGTCTTTCTCATAGAAAGCTTCAGCTAAAATTCTAATCCAACATTTTATTTTTATCACTTTCTTCTATGTTTAATCTCATTAGGATATTCAGGTTTCACTGCAAGATGATACTAAAGGAAGCTAAAAAGACAGAGTGTGGTATGTGATTTCCAACGGCCTAACAATTCTCATGCAGTTGAATAATCCTGGAATAATTTCGAGGCATTGAGTTGAGAAGTGTGTGGTTCCAAGCCTTGCAACCCCTAAAAAGGGAAAAAAATTTTGTCTCCTGTACTTTTTGATAGCAGCTGTAATATCCCCATTAACAGCAAATTAGTGGAGGATCAACTGTCAGCTCACAATAGCACCTTCAGCAGATTTGACTGCCTTCTATTCTGTGTTCTGCATTTTGACAGTATTGTTTGGACTGCAAATGGAGAGGTTATTGATTTGTGCTTGAACTTAATTTTGTGCAATTGCTGACAACATTCAAATTAAGTATCCTTGAAAGAAGTGGTGCCATTTCATTATCACCTCTGAGGCTGTGATGTGGAAGATAGTCAGAATTCAAGGCAGTCAGCAGAAAAAACAGTGAGCTCTTAAGACAGAGTTATCAGCATCACTCTCAACTGAAAGATCCCAGACTATGTACATACTGTCATAAAGGACAAAATATTTTATTCATTATTACACTGCCCGTTATCTTTAAAATGCAAACAGATCTATTTGTTCCTCCCTTGAAATGTGTGGATGCTGCCTATTTGATTGTTAATATTTGCCTAGTTGCAATCATGGAGAGTAACTGCTGATGTGCTTAAGGAACCTTTTTTGACCCTGTGAACTTCTGTATCTATTTGTACTTACAGTGTCCTGTTGCCACATGGCTTGTTTCGTTTGTCTGTTTGTTTGGTCAGTTGGTTGGTAGTGAGTGAGTTTGGGTTTGGTTTGTTGTTGTTGTATTTTAATAATACAGTTATTTATTTGGGTTTGCATTTCTATTGAGAGCAACAGAAATCTAATGCTACATTTTACAGCATAATGTGTTTCATTCTCTGTCATTTTCTTTTGTGCATTTGTACATTTGATTCCAAAATCAGTGCAGTGCGGTGTGCTGATGTTCTGGCTGTCCTACAGCTTTTACAGGTCTGAAAGAATGAACTGACAGAACAGCTTTAAAAACTTCTCTGATTTTTATAGAACATCTTATTCTTATGTATTATTATTATCTCTTGTATTTTTGTAAATCCTTTTATCACTTTCTTTTCCTGACAGCTTAAGAAGGCCAACAGAGCTTATGATGAGATACAGCATTGCTGTCTGTATAACGCTAAATGGCTGCAATGCAGCTGGAAACAAGATGCTAGCAAGAACATGGTTTATTCTCTGTCTGCCTATTAAACTTCCATTGATCAAAAAGCAATTAGACCTAAGACTAGCATATTAACTATATTTAACTTTAGCATAGACTCTTTGGAGTAGAGATGAAAAAACTCTTCAGAAAGGAAGAAGCCTTTAAAAAGAAAGTAAAGGAAGTAATTTAATTTTTATGCTCAGGAAGATATGAGAATACTTAATTTTTTTTCAGCTCAAGTTATACATTTCCAAAGGAAAATAAAATGGTTTTACTTAGTTTTAAACTGTGCGCTGTTGCCATTGCAAAGCTTTTCATACCGGACAGTAGAAGGAAAAACTGTTGATTATGGAAACAGGTATTAACTCTTTGCCAAGTACTTCCATGGAAAGATTTCAAAGAACCTTGCAAATATTAAATAATGTCCAAAAACCCAAAAAAACAACCAAAAAACCACCAAACAAACAAACAAACAAAAACAAACAAACAAAAACAAACAAGAAAAAAACCACCAAAAAATCCCAACCAAACAGCTTAGGAGAGAAACAAAGAGCTTGTCCTATAGTAGGACAAGTAGTATAGTAGGCTGGGTGAACACTAGTCTCTTCTGAATTTCCCATTAGCTTCACTAGATTCAGTGTCACAAACACTACGAGCAACCCATCTCTTCTGACCTAAGGACATTGTAAATGCCATGAGCAGACTCTTAAGTTCTGCAGTGGTTATTGTAGCAGCAGCTGACTGTCTTGGCAGTTCTGAGTTTGAGTGTCTTGCTTAAAAACACGTGGAAAGTGCATCTCTGGAACTACAGTCTAATTATACTGGCAGCTAGGCTGTATCTTATTTACAAAGTTATCTTACTTGCCTTTTAGAGAAAAAAAAAAAAGAATATTCATTATAGGAGCAATCATGCGTTGCGTTCTTCTGCCTTCTCAGGTATAGAGCTGGTGAAAACTTTTTTTCAGTGGTTTTGAATTTTTCAGAAAACAACATAAAAATGCCCCATATGTCAAAAAATTACTTTGATGGGTTTTTGTTGTTGTTGTTGCTCAAAAGAGGATGCTTTGATTCAGTGAGGACTATTTGACTTAAAAATTTTAGCATTCAAAATTTGTGTTGGTATAACTGTTAGATATTTTAGCCATTGTACAGTCCAGAATGCTAACTCTTTTCGAGGAGGGAGTGGCTGGGACAACCAAAAAGCTCACTCATTAGATCTGAAATAGCCAAGTCTAAATTTTCCTCAGAAACACTGGTGAGAGTACAGTATGACAATCATGTTTTCCAGGAGCAATGCCAACTTCAGCATCCCTTTCCCTGCCTGCAGCTACTCATGAACCAGATGGGAAAACTTTTTTTAAAGGAACTAATTTCTAGGATAAGGTTTTCATTCTCTTTATGTGAACACAAGGGAGGGGATAAGTGCAGGGGCAGAAATGAGCTGCTGAGCACAGAAAGAGGGTTAGTGAGTGCTGTTTAAGGCAGATTTTTTTTCTTCATGAAAAAATTCATATTGAGATTGAGTTTAAAGCTCTTGCTGGTTTTAAATGAGCAGGAGCTTCACGTTCAAAAACTGAAGTGCTTTATGGGTGGAAGCACACAAAACACTAGAAGTACTTTTGCATTGCTGTTAACCTATAAATTATTTTGTTTCTATGTGACTGAAACCCACTTTCCAGGAAAAACGAAGTGAGGTTCACATAGCCTTGAGGAGCAAATATGTAGCAAACTGAACATGTGTTAAATTGTCAGCAGTTCAGGTGAAAGCCACAAAATAGAGAGCTAATAGAGAAAGACTGCCATAAAAAGATGGCTGAGGTCTTACATCTTCAACTGCTATATGTCAACATGGTTCAATTAATTTCAAGGGAGCAATTCCAAATTATACTGATTGAGTACCTGTCCTGACAGAAACATTATATCTGCCAGGCCATGCTTATGAATCAATACACTTGCATAAAACTGCTGAACTTTTTAGTAATTTTACTAAATATTTAGGTCAAACAACATCTTAGGATAATCTAAAAAACTACCTGAAGGTGTTTTAAAGTATTTAAAGATCAAGGGATGTTTAATTATAATTCACTGTAAGTATAAACTGAACAAAGACCTAAATTGAATAACACAACTTGGTGCTTCTAAAAAAGTATATTTAAGATGATGTAGAAGAGAGAAATGTAAATAATAAATACACATAGCTAATCTTCATGTAGAGGGTTAACTTGTGTGTGTATCTCAGAGAAAACTTTGTAGAGTCAGCATGTTCTATCTTTGTCAACATCTATACCACTGGGGAGAGGCTCACCACATTTTCTTAATTATACCAAAGACTTTTGTGATGATTTAAAGCATTGCTCTGTAGATGAGTCAGAGCACAATTAACCATTGTGATGGATATTCTTTACATTTATGCAGTTCTGTGCTAAACTCCTTTTGGATCTTAGAATCAGGATGTTGCCATTAGGCTGACACCTTAATCAGCAGCCTGTATCTGCTGCTTTAAGGAAACGTCCCAAAAAACACAGCAGAGCATAGATCCATCATTTGAGGGAATTAATAGAATGCTCTAGAAGTCAAGCTTGTCTTTCACCTACAAAGTTAACTTCATAGACAGTCTGCACTATCATCTGGTAGTCACAAGTTCATATAATCAGTGCTCTCTGTGAGACATCTGCTGCACTCTGAAGAAGCCACACAGAGCAAATGGGCACAACTTGGGCATAAAATGGAAAGAAATAACAAAAGAATGAGTTTGTATGTGCATCTATTTAGGCATCTCTTGCCCTGAGCATGGAATAAAAATTTATAGGTTTTTTTTTCTGTATCTCCAGTAGGCTGTGCCTGACTAGGATCATCATCCCACTCTTCACTACTTTGGGGATACCACATTACAGAGCCCACAATATAAGGCTCAAGTTCATGTTGGCTCCAGCTGCCCAAAGAAAAGTTTATAGCCTTCCAGTTTACAGTATTTTGCTTACTCTCCTGATTTTAAATCTGTTGCACTCTGTCTTCTCTATGTAGCTAAGTTTAGTGTTTAACATGTGATTCAAGATTAATACCAGTTACCCTCCAGGAAATCTTTCCAGAAGTTTCAGGCAGAGACTGAAGGAAGCAGATGCTTCCATGTAGCAGCAGCTACATTTGTCATTGTTACAATGCACTATACTTGGGAAATGGTGTGTTATGTGGGTCACTGATGGATAAATTGCCACCAGTGCTTTAAGATAATCCATATGAATACTGATTCAATGATTCAACAATTATAAGCAAATAGGGACTGGGATGACACCAACAAACTAAATTGATTTATAATCACTAGCCAGAAGAAGTTTAAGTTGCTATAATAATTAGGCCTTAAAGAGTGAAATTTTATAGGCAGCTTCCAGCCTTAGTTTTCCTAATGTTCCTTTTCCTTGATTGGCACTCTTGTGGATAAGACCTTCTTAAATCAGGAGTGATATCACTCTTCAGCACCACTGAATTTATTAACACAACTAGAGTTGTTTTTAGCATGTCCTACCTCAGCAGTGGAAAATTTAGTATCTCCTACCATTCTTTTCTTCTTTTATGTGTTTGCAATTTAGCAGTCTTACTAGGAACATCCCACTCTCCTAGATACTCAGTTAAGTGACTCTTGAATTGTTATTTTGCTGTTATGCTGCCACAGAAAAATGTCAGTAGTAGAAAATTATGTGATAAAAGATAAACCTCAATGACCTGACAAAGCAATTTCATTCTTTTGTATGCTCAGGCCATTCTTCCCTTCCACAGAGTTACTGATGTCATTCCACGAGTGTGCATGACACATTAAAGGTAGAGAAAATGAAGATCTGCCCATAAACTAGGCAAGGAGAAACTCATAATCACGTGATTAAAAATGTCAAGGAGTTAAATTGTGACCTGTATGATTGCAACTGTTGAACAAAATCCCACTGGTGCTAGTGGGGTGTATAGTTGGACATTTCAGCCATATAATATCTGATCTCTACAGTGCTACAGGATGGGGAGATGATGAGGCAGATACAGTGCTGTGGGTGCAGATTCTGTAGATAAACTGCTATCTCTGAGCCCATGACAGACTGTTAGTACAGACTGGAAGAGATCCACGTTTTTCTGATTCCTTGCCTTTAACCAAAGAATTAAAATGTCTTTTTAAATAATAACAGAAAATCATTGTGGGTGGCTGTGAAAGGAGACAGATGACAGTAAATGCTGGGTAGGCAATTCTGCTCCTGGGAGAACACTGTTCTCTGGAAGAATTTATCAGAAAACCTATTTTTATATAATTTTTGTCAGCTATGTGGTTTTTCTGTTTGTGCTAAGTTATCAGGCAATCATCCCATATATCTAGATTTTCAGTTAAAGTCCTTCTTTGCTTTTATTTTTGATATTTTAATATAATATAGTTCCAGTAACACTACTGGAATCGATTACATTTTGCTAGAGGATTGGTAACAGTAACTTTTGTAAAAGATTCCTCACACCATAGACTTTTTTTGTGCTTATTCTTGCTTCCTCTCTCTGCCCTACACAGTAATTTCTCCATGCATTGCTGCATTGTGGTGCAGTTCAGGCAGAAAGTTATATCTTGGTGGACTGGTGGCCCTTTAGGGAAAAGAGGGAGCCACATACTCGAATCACCTCAACCTGAGGCCAGCCAAGAGAGAGTTTGGGGGGTCCTGGCCCAGCCTGACTAGTTGTGTTGCTTCCTTCTGGCTGCTCCTACCTATAGAAAGGCACTGCTGGAGCCAGACACTGGGCAGGCAGAGGCAGGTTCTCTTGAGTCATGTGCTTTGTTGTACTGATGATATCACCTTGTGAAGGCACCTGAGATCTCTGGAGAGGAACAGGTGATGTACTTGAGGACTCTGTCTCCCTCTACCAGCTGCTGTTATTCCATGATTCCACAGGGAACCTAGCTTAGTTGTTTCAACCACCATGCTGGGTCAGGATTTGCATTGCCTACATTAACTAGGCTAAATTAGGAAGATAGATTGAAGCCCATAATCTTTTTTGCTTCCATTTCCAACTATACAATAGCAGGACTTAAAAATTAACTGCTCAGTAAAACATAAAAGCCTTACAGGTCCTTGAATGGACCACGTTAAGTATGAAAACGTGAAAGTTTGAGTTAAGCAGTTCTCCTTTACAAGTTCCAGAAAATCCAAAGACATTTAAAAGTAGAATAATTGAAGGGGGTAGGGAAGAAGAAGGGGTCATCCAAAGTTTCTGAACTGAAATATTTAGTTTATGATTTGGGTAAATAGATATGTCAGTGTTTGCAGTCTGTCAATGTATTGAATTCTGTCTGATTCATGAAGAGAAAGTTCATTAATTAGAAATAACTTGCACTGTATAACAGCACACAAAGTATTGCAACCATGATCAGACTACCACTTTATAAATCATAGACAAATCAGTACAGCATATGGATGAAGTATTTGCAATGCATATATTGAGCATAATTCTATGGGGTGTTTATAAATGGTCACTGCAGTTTGTACTGAAGCAAAAGTTATTGTTAAGCTTAAACTTAACATAGTAATGACATAATAAGTCAATAGCAATTTGTCTGCACTGTTTATTACAGTCATAAAATTCTGATTTGGTAAAATAAAAGGCAAAAGGATAATTCTGCAATTCAGCCAAATGGCACAATAGGGCAATGAAGAGTGAAGTGTTTTATTGCTGCACTCCACAAAGGCTGTCACCCCTTCCAGCTATATGGTCACAATGCATATTTGAAATGCAGATTGTTTTCCCTGTGCGCTATTTTGGTAAGGAAGGTGGGACATGCAGTATGTCCCAAAATCCTGCTATGGGTCTCATGATCTGAAATGAGGTTTGACCATTTTTGTTCTCCTTGAAAGAGCTGTGGATGCTGTGGCTCCAGGTGTCAGTAACTCACTCAGGCCACCACACAAAAAATGGAAAATGGGATAATTCCATATCTCAGTGAATACCTCAAACAAAACTGAGACCTGAAGATTTTATCACAAAATAGGTCCTTGAGTTCTGGGCCTGTCCATGATAAAAGCAGGAACTTTGGTCACCCTTGTTAAGAAGCTTGAGAAATTTCATACTTCATGGACTGGACAATTATAGAAGTATTTAGATTAATTAATGTATGTCTCTAACTTCAGTCAGAAATAGTTGTACCTAGGTCACAGAAACCTAGATGTTTTGTAGTTTCATCTAGAAAAAACTTAGGAAATTCAGAACCCAACTTATTTTCTCGAAGTTTAGGAGACAAATAAGGAAGTCAGTGTTCTAGATTATTTTACTTTGTTCCTCAGTAGCTTCTTCTTGTAGAATGTTCTTAATAGAGGTCCAAAATAGAATCCTAGCTGGCTTGTCAGATTCTTTTCTTTATAGAGCTACAAATATATAAAAAAGGTTTTACTGTTCTAAAGACTGCTGGCTTTGGCCTATGTTGCTCCTGAGTAAGATGGTAAAAGTCCTTGCATGGATAATTATAGCTTAAAGTGTCTGATTTTGTGTTTGTTTAAGAACTTGATAAAGAGCAGTAAAAAGCATTTACTATGCAAGATGAGTCCAACACCTGAAGGACAAACTTCTGCCAAGGTGAGGAAGCCAATCCACCACTGCTCCTGTTCCTTTTGGAATCAGGGTAGGTATAAAACACAATCACTTATATAAAACACAGTCACTCATATATGACAGCGACTCAGATTTGATACACTTTGCTGAGAAAATCAGCTTCACAGTATAGATCCATTGCTAATTCTGTAGCTGTAAAATCTCTATATCGTACAGAGAACTCTTATTCTTTTTACCTGGCCCTCTACAGTTTGTGTTTCAAAGCTGAAATCCAGGGCATTAAGTATTGACAGTTCAAATGGTGTATTCTTTTCGGTTCACCTCATACACTGCTCTCAAATTCATCTGGAAATGTGAAATAGCCTGTTGAATTTTCCCCTTGATGATACCACAATAGATGTGAAAGAAGAGCCTTCAGCATAAGGCTTCCTAAGTGTTAACAGATCATGAAAATTGGCAACAACTGTTGTGCTGAGTATCATAACCTGCAAGAGGAGGGCCAGCAATTCCACAGTGATGAGAAGAGAGTGCTTGGTGTTTGAGCTGTGGCCACATTTGCCTTTCAAGTCATTTGGGCTTCCGTGCCACACTTCTCAGGAGAAGAAAACTAATGCAGCTGCCTTTGTTAATCAGTCGGTATGACCCAGGCCCTCGGGGAGGCAGGCAAAGGCAGATACATACTGAGACACACAATCCTTGCTGATTAACAGTGAAAGCTGGTAAAGTTACTCTCTAAGCCTGTCTGGCCCATCAGCTGTAGAAATGTAATTTAGATGATTATCTACATGCCCATTAAACCTTGTGACCCATCACTAGTCTGTTTGAAGTTTGCCTGCTTAAACTCGCTAATAGGAAGAATTGAAAGATTAACTCAGAGGTCATGAAATAAGAGAGCAGCAAAGAAGATGACAAAAGAGCAGAGGAAAACTTCCTACTGCATATATTTGGTAAGGAGAAAGAATTACACTGCCATGATCATCTCAGCAGATACTGTTACTTTATGGAGCAAGCAAACCATCTGGAATTCAGGCCATTTAATCCTTGTGTGTGTGCTTTCAATCTGTTTTGTTTAGCTGCACAAATAAAATGAAATACCTGTGTGATGAATGTTGTCAAGTTAAGCGTTTACTAAACATAGTGCAACATAGAAGAGTATGGAATGCTGGTGGACAGTAAGTGTTTCTGATTTTGTTCAAGACTAGAGTGTGTAGATATAAACAAAGGAATAGTCCAAATCAATCACATCAGAGTAGGTGCAGTCAGGTCAGCAGCAAATCCAATCTTGTTCCCTTTAGGATAAGAAGCTCCAGCCATTACATATGCTTGTTAACTTAAGGATTATGAATTAAAATCTTACACAGTGATCTATTTTTATTTGGTCAAATTGAAATAAATATAAATATTTATAATAATATACCTAAATTATTTGCAGAATGTTGCAATGAAAATGATGACCAGTTAAGACAAAATTAATAGAGAAAAGATGGGATGCATTGCAGAAAGCAGAATGGAATACATGACTACCTTAGTAAGAGTGACCTAGGGTCTGACTAGTTACTGGAAGAAAATGAGCTTGAACTTTAAATGGAGTCTTGAAAGTCATTTACCTACTTTTATGTATACTACCAATCTTTAAATGAGTCCTTGCCCTTTTGCTAAAGACAGCCTATTTGCTGAGAAACATTGGTTGGAAGCATATTTCACTGTATCTCAAAGAAGAAAAAAACATTGCTTTCATGCTATGTTTGGATCTCTAGCTTTTGCAATATTAGATCTCTTTATAAAGAATTATTGTGGTCTATTCTGGTCTATTTTGCAATAATTTTGGTATATTTATTTATTTAGATTTTTTTGTTCATATAGTTATGATTAAATATAGTTCTGTTTCTCATTTAATTGTGTTGAATCAAGCATATTTTCCAGTTATCTTAGACTGTTCATTTACATATACAGCTCTATATGAAACACAGCAATATGCTACTGGCAGTATTCGAAGCTGTAGCAATTCATTTTAGAACCTGAGACTTTTCCCCCAGTGTTTTTAGTATTTTTGTGACTAATGCAAACACATATATCTGATGCTCTGAAGCTAATGCCTGTACTTTGTAATAAAATGCATAAATTTTAAAATTCTACTTTAAGCATCACCTGAAGATGCCTTGCACATTAATTTGATTACAAATTTTCCAAATTAGTGTCAACCACAGTTGGATCTTCAGTGTAAAACTGTCAGTCTTCATGTGTTAGCCATACTGGCGGTGGTTCCCACCTTGAAAAATATAAAAGTTTTAGGAGGGAAACAAACTTCTGTTGCTGATCATAAGTCTTCCACTGAGTGGCATGTACTCAGCTGTTTGCAACTAGACTGCTCCAGAGGACAGAAGTTATTAATAAATCTTATTCCAGTGGTGTTGTCTGAAAAAGAAAGTAGATGCCAATATCTGCTGGGAGGCCTTGTAGAAAACAGATCAAAGGCTTCTGGAGTTTATTTAAGAAGGAGCAGTTGTGAGTGGCTTAATGTCTAAGCATGGCATGGAAACAGCCATGACAGTGAGCCACCATATGCAGAAGTCCTCTGGACTTCAGTAAAGAATTTGAGTAATATGCGGTACAGGTGGACTTTTGTCTCAGCCTGTCATTCTGCTATTCCTTTGTCTCTAAGGAAGGCATTGTCTCCTCTGCCTAACCCCTGAAAAAGGGGAAAACTTTCTCTGAAATTCTCTCTCCTCCCCACCAGCGGTGCAGGGAGATGTGGAATGGGGGTTTTGTCCAGTTCATCACATGTTCTTTCTGCTGCTGCTTCCTCTTCAGGGAGAGGAATCCTTATTGATGCTCCAGCATGACATCTCTCCCACAGGAGACAGTCCCCCTCAAACTTCTCCAGTATGAGTCCTGCCCCAGACTGCAGTTTTTCATGAACTGTTCTGCCATGCATCCCTTTCCATGGGGTGCAGTCCTTCTGAAACAGACTGCTCCAGTGTGGGTCCCCTATGGAATCACATGTCCTGCCAACAAACTTACTCCAGCATCGACTCCTCTCCACAGGTTCTCAGGTCCCTGCCAGGAGCCTGTTCTAGTGCAGGCTTCCCACGGGGTCAGTGTCCTCCTGGGCATCCACTGCTCCAGTGTGGGGTTCCTCCATGGGCTGTGGATGGATATCTGCTCCACCATGACCCTCCACAGTCTGCAGGGAGCACAGTCTGTCACATGGTCTGCACCATGTTTTGCATGGGAATCTCCTCTTTAGCACCTGGAGCACCTCCTCTCCCTCCTTCTCCACTGACTTTGCTGTCTGCACAGTGGTTTGTCTCACATATTCTCACTCATCTCTTCTCTGGTCACAATTACTTCTGCACAATAAATATTTTATATTTTTCTTTACTCTGTTATCCCAGAGGCACTAGCACCATATCTGATTGGTTCAGTCTTGACCAGCTGGTCTCCCTTGGATCTGGCTGGCATTGGCTCTGTTAGACGTGGAGGAACCTTCTGGCAGCTTCTCATAGAAACCACCCCTATAGCTCCCCCCAGTGCTAAAAACTTGCCATGCAAACACATTGAAGTCCTGTAGGATGCCTTGATTTATAAAATACCTTGGGACAGCTGCAACATCTTCAGTTCATACCACTAATAGATTGTAATATATATAGTGTCTGTGCTTTCACATGGAATCATTGCTCCTGTGTTTTAGGGATTTTGCATTATTTTCTTCTCCCTTCAGACATTCCCTACGTGGCTATGTTTTCTTCATGGATGGCACATAAACAGTGAAAAACCCCAAGAAACCAAAACCTTAGAAGAATCTGAAAGGACTTAAAAATTTAAATAAATGGCTATCCTGATATCTGAAGGTGGTCCCTACCCCTTAGTCAGATTTCTCTTTAATGACCTCAGTGGAGTATAAAGGCACAAGCCTTTTCCTGGCCAAACCAGGCTCTGTTGGGAGAAGGGCTGAGGAATATTTCCAGTCACTCTGATCTCTTAATTTGAGTTCCTCCAAGGAACTCAAGGAAAAGCTTCAGCAGGGAAGTTCCCACCTATTGCATCTTTAGCAATGAAATCACTTTAGAAAAGGATCAAGGAACCTAATAGGAACTGCCATGTGAAAAGGATACAAAGAGAAAGGGAGCAGGTATCAGTTGCCACAATATTCACTTCTTATCACATCAGAAGCTCGATATCACATCTTCCTTCAAGCTGCTGATCCCAAAGAAACCGACTGCAAATACTTGCCAGTTCTGTGTAAGTGGCACAGAACTGTGTATGTTCAAAATAATTGTTTACACCTTAACGCATCCAAGTGACCCTAGATACCTGTGTTTTGGTACCTGTACCAAACCCTGAATACCCTGAATGTTGCTGGCTGGTCACCTGATAGGGTAAGCTAATTTCCATGACCTTTTGTCACTTTATGATTTTTTCTCTATGAAGTATATTGTCACAACTCAAAAATCCTACTGATACTACTGGTAACTGTCCCCATTGTGCTATACCTTTTCTGATCCAACAGCCTAGTGTGTTTCATACTACTGAGCTACAGATATAAAAAAGCCCCAAGATATTGGGAAAAACTTCTTGAGGGATTGTCTTCTTTTAATCAAAACTAAAACATTCCTAAGCAAACTTATTGTGCAATATGCCATAATATATTTTTTAAGAGATGAAATTCTTGACAAAAAAGTTGAACAATTTTAATTTACTGGTAGTTTTGGGGGGCTTTTTCAAAGCAGACGTTTAACACTTCAAAATTTTATTGTGAGAGTGTGGATGTGCTGGAAATTGGTTATGTTAGTAACAAAAATCTCAAAGACCTGCCAAGTGAATGCTAGACAAAGGGGAACACTAATAGAATGCAGGAACTAAACAACAATATGGTAACAGCAAAAAGACAGAAATACTTCAGGGACCTCTAATCCCCATGGCTTGATGAGGTTTCAGAGGGAAAACATGAAGATCTAGTACATTTTTCTGCAAAGTGGTATGCATGCTTAACTTCCCACGCTGGACATTTCCACTGAAGTCAGTGGGATAACTTGTTCTGAATAATACCATATGTCTCCATCTTTTCAGGCCCAAAGTCTTAAGCTTTATTTATTAGGTCTGGGATGCGTATAGTTGTATCCATGTTCGCATTTGTCCAGGACAGTAATTAATTATTTATTCCTAAAACAGAAACATACTTTTAGTATCTATCAATGCTTTTGGCTTTTGTCTTCTAAGTATTTTTGCCCTTTTGCATGATGACATGCTATCCTATCTATGAAAAATTACCCTGTTTGTTAGATATGAAAAAATAAACTATCTGTTTAATTTTTATGTGAATTATCACATTATTAATTCAGAGAAGCATATTCATTGATTACACAGAGTTTATAAGTATCAAGGACTTTCTTGTACATATGGGGCCTGGATACTCTCTTCTGAACTAGTTTTGCAGTGGGATTTATTGGAGTCTTTCAAATTGGTGGAACATAATCTGCTAGAATAATCAGAACTAACAAACAAATAATATAGCCTCTTATTCCTTCCTTTTTTTCTCTCTGTCTTTCTTCCTGTTTATGTGTTCATCAGTAACATTTGATTGTTTTGTTTGGGCATGTTTGCAGAAAAGTATCTGTTAGATCCACCATCAATGTCCCTTTCAACAATGAAAACTATGAAAAAGAAAAGTGCTAGTCTTCCCTATCTGGTAATGTAATGTAGTTTGATCCAACTTTGGGGGGAAAACTGGTCAAAGATGTAATTTTGGAAATCCTCAAGTGGTTTTAGAATTTTTGTCTCCATTCCCATTGGGCCTATTTCCATTGGCAAGTAGGGGAAGTAATCAAAGGAGAGGGAGAAAATTTAATTGTATGTTTTTTCTTGGAGTGACTGATTGTTTCTCTTATGAGCATCATACTCAGGTAACTTTTCAGACCTCAAGTTGTCATATTTTCCACTCATTTATGAACAGAGTAACAAAGTACTCAACTGCTTTTAAGTTCCTTACTTGTACCTTTAAAATTTCTCCATAAAAATGTTTTATCAGCAGCATTAAATAAAATGCTTTCAAGTATCCTGTATCTGGTTTGCTCAAGACTAAAAAAATATACAAATAATATATACAAATATACAATACAAAGAACGCTTTATCTGATCAAGAGATAAATGAAGCATTTTTTATTTTTAATAGTGAAATGCACTGAAATATTACACAGTGCACATTATGTGTTTGTTTTGCCAAATATTATTTTATGTTCTTCCTTTCTGTCCTGGGGTACAATTAAAAAATGTGTATTCTGTTACTATCTGTTGAAATGTGGGAGGGGTGGTGATCCTTATCTCTGTGGGAGATATCCTCTGCTGATGTGCCATCTGATAAAATCAGGGGGATGATCATCGTTATCTTTTCATAACCCACCCTTCCTCCAGAAGATATCTTCTGTTAATGGGCCATTAGGTCCTATTGTATGACTGATAAGATTACATCATCCCATTGGGAGATGCTCCAGCCAGGGAGAGGAGCCAAGCCTTTCCTATCTAGATAAAAAAACTGAGGTTTGGAACACCAAGGCAGCCCTTTCCACTGGATCCCAGAGGAAAGTCAGACCTTTTCCACGCCATCGCTCGACCTTTGGAGGAAAACTGCACCTTCTACAGGAGCACTGCTTCAACTGGACCACATCTGTCATCCAGGAGGACTGCAGCCACCATTTATACAGACTGCTACCAACACCCTGACTGACAGGGTGTCAGGTTGTATTCTGACTCTGCCAGTAGTTTTCTTTTGTATTATTGCGTGTATTTTTTTTTCTTATTTTTTTTCCCTTTAAATTGTATTACTGTCTTGGAGTCTCTCACTGGTTTTGCTTTCAAACCAGTACATTTATTGGCGCCCAACGTGGGGCACAAAGGTACTGAGAAAAGTCAGCATTACAATTTGGTATTGTAGAAGTCACCTATTCACCATGATTCTCAACATGCTTACATGGGGTTTGTATCTTGCTCTCTATATTTTTCCACACATGTGGATCTATCTGCCGGCTGTAATGCTCCTGCGTAGACCAGGGCATGGTATAATAATTGCTTCATTGGTCTATTATGTCTATTGCCTAATAACCTCTGAGGCAATGAACATCATTTGGAATATATACGCAACTTTGTTTGCTTGTCCTAGTCTAGGCTGCTACATCTGGGGCCTCAACAATCGCACCCAGCCCCTGGGAGGAGGGGTAAAGAATGATTTTTTCCAATCTTTCAGGCTTGACACAGCAGTTTTTGGAAATGTTGAGTTCTCTCTGGATGCCAAAGACATCATAATGTTGTTGTTAGTTCTGCTTTGTCTCCTCTGCACAGCCTGCAACATGCTTAGAAACAAAACACTACATGGTGTACCGTAGTGTATTCTTGAAGAAGAGAAAAAAAGAAACAAATTAACTTTGTCTATGTCTGCACAGAATGTCACAAAAGGGAAAAGAACCAAACAGAAAGCAACACCTTCCGTGTCTATGCAGACTGCCACAGAGGAGAAAGGAACCAAAAATGCCATCGGCATCTCCGCACAAACCATCACTGAGCCAGAACAGCCTAGACCAGTAGCAGTTGCCCCCGTTCAGAAGAAGAAATCAAAGAGCAAATCAGTCCACATAGTGACTGACGAGGACGTGGCAGGACCTTCGCACCCAGCGGAAGAGACAGAGCCAGAAATCATCACTCGCTCTCTATCCCTGGGTGAGCTGCGTGACCTGCGGAGGGAATTCACCTGCCAGACAAGTGAGTCCATCTTGACCTGGCTGCTCCGCATCTGGGACGCTGCAGCCAATGACACCATTCTGGATGGAAGTGAGGCCAGGCAACTGGGATCTCTGTCCCGAGATGTAGTCATTGACAAGGGGATTGGGAGAACCCAAGAAACTCTCAGCCTCTGGCAGCAACTGCTGACAAATATGAAGGACAGATACCTTTGTAAGGAAGACCTCCAGGTGCACCAAGGAAAATGGATCACAATGGAACAGGGTATCTGATATCTAAAGGAATTGGCTGTGCTGGAACTCATTTTCTCAGAAGATGAGAGATTTCCTAAGAGCCCAGACTGTGTCTGGTCCACGTCACAGAAGTGGTTGAGATTTGCATGGCTTGGACCAGAGATGTACTCCTGTTACCCGGCAACGCTGCAATGGAGGCAAGGTGAGGACATGGTAGGTGTCTTGGCCAATAAACTAAGAATTTATGAGGACACTGTCACCACCCCATTTCGTACCCATGTCTCGTCCATATAAACAAGGCTGGTTGAGCAAGTCTGGAGCTTGATTGAAGAGGGCCATTGAAAACTAAAAAAGGACCTTAAGAAAGACAACTACCAGATCTCACCAGAATCAACAAGAGTCTCTGCCATTAGGAGCCGGCGTTCCTCAGGCAGGGAGAGAGGACACACTCCACGAGGTAACCTCTGGTTTTTCCTTCAGGAGCATGGAGAAGACATGAGGAAGTGGGATGGAAAACCCACCTCCTCCTTAGCAGCCCAGGTACGTGAACTGAAAAAAGGGACACCTAACATAAGAAGCTCATCTAGAGTCAATGCTGCTCCAGTCTCTTGTGCACAAAACTCCAAACAGTATCAGAATAATGATATGAGTGATTCTCTTGAAGGGACCGCAAGAACCTATTTACAGGAAGAGAGCAACGTGTACCAAGACCAGGAATAGAGGAGCCCTGCCTCTAGCCAGGTAGAAAAGAGGGACAGTCGAATCTGTTGGACTGTGTGGATCTGATGGCCTGGCACATCTGACCCACAAAAACATAAGGCTTGGGTTGACACCAGCACCCAATGTACCCTGATGCCATCAAAGTATGTAGGAGAAAAATCCATCTCTATTTCTGGGGTAACAGGAGGATCCCAGCAGCTGACTGTAGTGGAGGCTGAAGTGAGTTTAACTGGGAACACGTGGCAGAAACATCCCATCGTGACTGGCCCAGAGGCCCCATGCATCCTTGGCATAGACTATCTTAGAAATGGATATTTCAAAGACCCAAAAGGATATCATTGGGCTTTCGGGATAGCTGCTGTAGAAACAGAAGACATTAGAAAGCTGAACACCTTGCCTGGTCTCTCAGATGGCCCCTCTGCTGTGGGACTACTGAGAGTTGAAGAGCAACAGGTACCAATCGCCGCAACAACAGTACACCGTCGGCAATACCGTACTGACAGAAACTCAGTGATTCCCATCCATGAAATGATCCGTAAACTGGAGAGCCAAGGGGTGGTCAGCAAAACCCACTCACCCTTCAACAGCCCCATCTGGCCTGTGAGTAAATATGAAGGAAAATGGAGATTGACCATAGAATATCGTGCATTGAATGAAGTGACTCCACCGCTGAGTGCTGCTGTGCCAGACATGCTGGAACTGCAGTACGAGCTGGAGTCCAAGGCAGCAAAGTGGCACGCCACCATTGGCATCGTCAATGCATTTTTCTCCATTCCTCTGGTAGCCGAGTGCAGGCCTCAGTTTACTTTCACCTGGAGGGGCGTGCAGTACACCTGGAATCGTCTGCCCCAGGGGTGGAAGCACAGTCCCACCATCTGTCATGAACTGATCCAGGCTGCACTAGAAAAGGGCGAGTCTCCCAAATATCTACAGTATATCGATGACATCATTGTATAGGGGAGCACAGCAGGAGAAGTCTTCAAGAAAAGAGAAAATTATCCAGATTCTGCTGAAAGCTGGTTTTGCCATTAAGCGAAGTAAGGTTAAGGGACCGGCTCAGGAAATTCAGTTTCTAAGAGTCAAGTGGCAAGACAGACGTCGTCAGATCCCAACAGAGGTAATTAACAAGATCACCACTGTGTCTCCACCTGCCAACAAGAAGGAAACAGAAACTTTCCTAGGTGCCATAGACTTTTGGAGAATGCACATTCCTGAGTACAGCCAGATTATGAGCCCTCTCTACCTGGTTACTCTCAAGAAGAACAGTTTCCACTGGGGCCCTGAGCAGCAGCAAGCCTTTGCCCAAATTAAGCAAGAGATCGCTCATGCGGTACCCCTTGGCCCAGTCAGGACGGGACCAGAGATGAAGAATGTGCCCTACTCTGCAGCTGGAAACCATAGTCTGTCCTGGAGTCTTTGGCAAAAGGTGCCTGGTGAGATTCGGGGTTGACCACTGGAATTTTGGAGCAGAAGTTACAAAAGATCTGAAGCCAACTACACTCCCACAGAAAAGGATATCTTGGCTGCCTATGAAAGAATTCAAACTGCCTCAGAGGTGATTGGCACCAAAACGCAGCTGTTTCTGGCATCTCGACTCCTGGTACTGGGCTGGATGTTCAAGGGAAAGGTGCCTTCCACACATCACACCTCTGACACCACATGGAGCAAATGGATTGCCCTCATCACTCAGCGCACATGTCTTGGAAATCTGGATCGCCCTGGGATTCTGGAAATAATTACAAACTGGCCTGAAAGTGAGACTTTTGAATTGTCTTCTGAAGAAGAAGAGGAGCAAGTGGCACGTGCTGAGGAAGCCCCACCATATAATGAGCTACCAGAGACTGAAAGACGATATGCCCTTTTCACTGATGGTTCCTGCCAAATTGTAGGCACTAACCGGAAATGGAAAGCTGCAGTATGGAGCCCCACACAACAAGTTGCACAAGCTACCGAGGGACAAGGTGGATCGAGTCAGGTCGCAGAGCTAAAAGCCGTCCAGTTGGCTTTGGATATTGCAGAACGAGAGAAGTGGCCAAGGCTCTATCTGTACACTGACTCATGGATGGTAGCTAATGCTCTGTGGGGATGGCTGAATCGCTGGAAAAAGGCCAACTGGCAGCGCAGAGGGAAACCCATCTGGGCAGCTGAGATTTGGCAGGACATTGCTGCCCGAGTAGAGAGACTGACCATGAAGGTTCGACACATGGATGCGCATGTACCCAAAAGCCGGGCTAATGAAGAACATCACAACAACGAGCAGGTGGACCGAGCTGCCAAAGTGAAAGTATCACAGGTGGATCTAGACTGGCAGCACAAGGGAGAATCATTCCTAGCTCGTTGGGCCCATGATGCCTCTGGTCATCAGGGGAGAGATACAACGTACCGATGGGCCCGTGACCGAGGGGTGGACCTTACCATGGACAGCATCTCACAGGTGATCCACGACTGCAAGACCTGTGCCGCAATCAAACAGGCCAAGTGGGTAAAGCCTCTGTGGTATGGTGGACGATGGTCGAAGTACAGGTATGGGGAAGTCTGGCAAATTGACTACATCACCCTTCCCCAAACCCGCCAGGGCAAACGCTACGTACTGACCATGGTGGAAACAACCACTGGATGGTTAGAGACCTACCCTGCGCCCCATGCTACTGCCCGAAATACCATCTTGGGCCTAGAAAAACAAGTCCTTTGGAGGCCTGGTGCTCCTGAGAGAATTGAGTCAGACAATGGAACCCATTTCAAAAACGGCCTTATCAACACCTAGGCCAGAGAACATGGCATTGAATGGATATATCATATCCCTTACCATGCGCCAGCTGCCAGGAAAGTTGAACGGTGTAATGGACTCCTTAAAACTACCCTAAAAGCATTTGGTGAGAGAACCTTCAGAAACTGGGAAATTAACTTGGAAAAAATCACCTGGATGATCAACACCCAAGGGTCCATCAATTGAGCTGGTCCTGCCCACTCTAAACCCCTGCACACATTGGATGGAGACAAAATCCCCCTACTACACATGAAAGGTATTTTAGGAAAGACTGTTTAGATTAATCCCAATGCCAGCAAAGGCAAACCAATCCATGGGATTGTTTTTGCTCAAGGACCTGCTTACACTTGCTGGGTAATGAAGAAAGATGGGGAAACCCGTTGTGTACCTAATTTTAAGTGAGAACTGTGTGTAAGGTTTCATTCTGTATTATATATGTACATATATATATATTTATATATATGTATGTCTGTAAGAGGGTATTGGTTTGGGTATGATGTAGATAGTAATAGAATAAGGGGTGGATTATGTCCTGGGGTACAATGCAAAAATGTGTATTCTATCACCATCTGTTGAAATGTGGGAGGGGTGGTGATCCTTATCTCTGTGGGAGATATCCTCTGCTGATGTGCCATCTGATAAAATCAGGGGGATGATCATCGTTATCTTTTCACAACCCACCCTTCCTCCAGAAGATATCTTCTGTTAATGGGCCATTAAGTTCTACTGATAAGATTACATCATCCCATTGGGAGATGCTCCAGCCAGGGGGCGGAGCCAAGCCTTTCATACCTAGATAAAAAAACTGAGGTTTGGAACACCAAGGCAGCCCTTTCCACTGGATCCCAGAGGAAAGTCAGACCTTTTCCACATCATCGCAGGACCTTTGGAGGAAAACTGCACCTTCTACAGGAGCACTGCTTCAACGGAACCACATCTGTCATCCAGGAGGACTGCAGCCACCATTTATACAGACTGCTACCAACACCCTGACTGACAGGGTGTCAGGTTGTATTCTGACTCTGCCAGTAGTTTTCTTTTGTATTATTGCATGTATTTTTTTTTCTTATTTTTTTCCCTTTAAATTGTATTACTGTCTTGGAGTCTCTCACTGGTTTTGCTTTCAAACCAGTACACTTTCCTAAATTCATTGGTAAACATAGAGCTTTCATTTGTCAGAAATCTGCAAGATACTAATGTTTACTGTCAAATCAATCACTCCTCTTACTGTTTCCTTATGTTTGCAGTTAATACTTAAAGTTTTCCCTTTGCTAAATCTTTGCATTCTTTTCACTAAATGAGTTGACAAGTCTAACTTAGGAATAAACACAACACCTGGAATCTTCTAGCTGATTTTGCAATGAGAGCAGAGGCTAAACTGAGGTCTTCATGAAGATCTGTACATCCCACAATAAGAGTATGCGAAAAAATGCAACAAGAATTCTATATTTGTACTTGATCGTAGGAAGACCTCAAAAATGTGTAGATGCATCATGTAGGATTGTGTCTTAATCTCCACATTCAAATCTGACTATATGACTTTTCCGTTCCTAAAACAGTGTGGAACAATTTAGAGGAGTTGTTTTGCTTTGTTGGTGGTTCTTTAAAGCCAAAATTCAAATCTGTTGCCTGAAAATTTGAAATCTAAATTAAAGTTGTAGGCAGGGCCAGTCATGAGCAGAGTCCCTTCCTGTGGCTATACAAGACTAGGCTCTGCAGTATGGATACTGTTTACCACTAAACAAATGGCAGGAATATATAACTAAAGAATTTATTTGTGTTTTAGTAACCCTGAGATCAAAATAATATAGATGTGTTATAGTGACCAAAGGAAAGTACTACAGTTGTCTTTACAAGCAGTAAATCCACTGAACAGAGCAGCTGTGTAAAAACAGCAACTATAGTAGCAGCTCTCAGTCCCTGGCATGCACACTTACACTGGTATTTCATTTCTGGTATTCAAAGTTTCTTGTCTGTGATAACCTCTGCCACTGCCGCTCCCTATTCAGTTGTGTATGCAGTCTTCCACTGTAATATTTTGAGTGCTACTGGGGGATGGAGAAACTAAGGCTTGTGTTTAGAGCAAGAGTAGCAAAATAAATTAATACCAGTACAAGGTTATGGTATTTTGTTTCTCCTGAAATTTTATAGGTCTTAAATTTTCCTCTTTCTTTTTCCCTCCCCTTTTTCTTTCAACCTTCTCACTTTTCTTGTTTCCTTTGAGAATTCTGCTGAGCATATATATAGATTGAGGAGAATGAGGCTAAAATTTGCTCTGCATGAGCCAATGCTCCAGTCATCCACCTTGCCTTAGGGATGAGATACAACATTTGTCAGCTCAGTCACTGTGGAAGTTCACACACAGGTTCCACTCTCACAAACCTTCCAGTTCCCCAGCTGCAAGAGGGAAGTAGCTGTCAGGAAAATTTTTAAGCTTGAAAATAGATTGGATATTTGTTTGCAATAATCCAAGCAGATGGGATTGCGGTCCAAGAAGGATTGGAAGATGAGTACAAAAGACTGTAAGGTCACCTGGGACAGATGGTGAAACCCAGAATACTGTGACATCCTGCAATGATGACCTTTTCCCGCTGTTGCAAACAGGATTAAGCCCTCTTAAATATTGCACCAAATCACTGAGCACTTTAGAGGCTGTTGGTGAACAGGACTTTGAGATCCAGGAAATAAGGACATGGTCTGTGAATCCTTGGCTAAGCAGATACATTAGCTGTCCAGTTTTCTAGATGGTGTAGAAAATACTCAGAGGGAGGCACTCTGTTTCCATTTACTTGGGCCCACGGAAGGCTTCTCCAGAGTTTGTTTGGCAGGGTGCTAAGACTATTTCCTCTATCTCCTGATAGAGAAAGTGCACTGTAAGCTTTTATACATTGGCAATTCCCAGTATTGCTAACACTTAGATACACATAGAGAACAACTAGTGTGATAAGCAATGCTACCTGGCAAAAAACCTTCCAGAAGAAAAGACATCCCGATTAAAGGCATAATATAAACAGCAAAAAAAAAGCATTGGAATCCCAACCATCTTTAGTTCTGCTTTGAAAAACATGCTTTTGCATATACTGATTGCAATTGTGCACACAGCTTTGGCCACACATTTCAAGATTTGTACACATGACTAGGATGCATTTTCAAAACTAATAATGAATATTCAGAAGTCTTTTAAAAAATGTGTGATGACTAACATATTCAAAACTACCTGAAAGCAAATGCAGACTGTGAGACATAGGATCTTGAAATGTCCAGCAGAGAATTCAACATTAACTGCATGAAATTCTTCTGTGTAAAAGAAGGGAAAGATTATTCTCTTTATTTTACTTATATTCATGTGTTTCTTTTCAGATATATTGCATACTTTATGTTGACATTATGAAGCAGTTTACTGTAATCCATAATAAACTTAGATTTTTTTTATTAAGCTGTTTTATACTTTTTGCATTTTATAGTTGCAAATGAGGACTGAGCCTGCATTCAGCTGTTGCTGTGCCAGCCTGGTGTAACCCCACCAAAGTAACTGAAGCTTTGTAACTGAGTACATACAGATTGTAAGTTTGTACATTTTGCAAAGCATCTGGAAACTTTGGTGGATCAATGCCAAACCCATAACTCATTGTTATTGCTTTCATTATGTGATGATTTTGTGACATATAATATTCCATTTTCTTAACAGTACTCTTTTAAATGCAAATGTCTGTGAACTGCTGCGTTTCTATCCCTAACCTTTGTTCACTGCTTGCTTGGATAAGGGTGTTTTATTGGAGACTGGGTAAGATGTACTTGTTTGAATCTAGTGCTTGATTATGACAAACTTTTAGCACCTTACCTAAACAGTTTAGGCGTCTGAGTCAGCTTCCAGGGCAGGAGCGAGGACATCATAACGCATCTGATCTTAAATCAGAAAATAGCATGAAGGACTGAACCATTCATTCACTGTCTGGAAGACTGATATAGTCTCCTTAATAATATCATTTTCCTGGGAACATTAGAGTTCCTATTTGAAATGAGCACATCAGAAAAAATGGAATGAAACAAGTTGAATTTTTTTGTACCTCTAGCTGTCTTTAGGAGTATAAAGAAACTTAACAGATATTTGCTGCTTTGAATATTTGCAGAGTTAGCCCTAGGTCTGAGACAGGATCACTTATTTTCATTTGACAGGTAGGTTTTTGTACTTAGAATTTCAGAAGTCACCAAATTTCACATTTGAATTATTGCATATAACTAAACATTCTATTTTAAAGAATGGGATAAAGTATAAATAGTGGTTCAACAGAAGGCATGAAATACTTTTGTTATCATCTTGGCAAGTTCTACATTAAAATATGAATAATTCCTTTGGAAGTTAGTTGATGAGTGTGTTAATTAGGTTCAGAAATACTGATTCATTGTCTGTCCAGGCTTTCAGTTTTTCTAACCCCTATTTTGATTATCAGATGTCCAAAGAGACTTCTTTTGAAACCTGGTTCAGCATACTGGAATTGAAGCAATTTTTCTTAAAGCAAGCTTTAAACCCAGAATGTCCTTCTGCTTCCTCCAGTCTTACCCCAAAATAAAAAAGAATGTAGCTGCTAGTTTCCTTTTCTTCTGCCTCCAACTTAGTTGTGTCCTATCTTCCTCATTCTTAATGACCTCTTCCTGTTGTTCTCAATCTGCTCCAGGTTCTTCTGTCTATGTAACAAAATAGGTAGAATATGCTTCAGAAAGCTCTTTTCTCTGATGGGAGAGAATAATTTGCTTCCTGGACAATAGTTTCATTAGTGATATGTCATTAGTGAGGTGAGATTCAGATGGATGCAAGATGAGTACTGCTGTGTCCTCCTCCTGACTGGTTTTTTCCTTCATAAGAAGTGTGACTCCTTCTTGTATAATTGTCCTGCTGATGGTCTTAATGGCTCCTTCTGAATCATATTCCAGTCATCATCCTGGATCAAAATATCTGACTAGTCAGTTTTCAGAGAAGCTTTCTGTTACTGGTTTATGGAATTCTCCACAGTTCCAAATCAGTTTAGTTGTCCTAAGGCAACTGTGTCTGCAATTTGATCTCTTATATTGTTTGATGATGGATTGATGTACAAAAAGATGGTTCTCTGTCACCTTAAATACTGTGCAAACCTAATTTTCCAGTCAAGAAAAAATCCACTCATTTGGGATTTTATCCAAGACAAAATATTTGCACCTGGAAGGTTGTGTTTTGGTCCCCACTACACAAAAAGGACATGGACAGGCTGGAGAGGGTGAGCACAAAGATGATCAAAGGACTGGGAAGCCTACCAGATGAGGAAAGGCTGAGGCTGCTGGCTTTGTTCAGTCTTGAGAAAAGAAAACATAGGGGAGACTTTAGCACCGTGTTCCAGTATTTAAAGGATGGCTACAAGGAAGATGGAGACTCCCTTTTTACAAGGAGTTACATGGAAAAGATGAGGGATAATGATATCAATTACTCTGGGGGACATTCCATTCTGACATAAAAGGAATATTTTTCACAATGAGGTCAGCCATTGAAACAAACTGCAAAGAAAAGTGGTGGATAACCCAATGCTGGACACCTAAGATTCAGTGGAGAGGGTGCTGAGTCATTTTGTCTAGACTGTGCTTTTGACAAAGAAGTTGGACCCGGTGATTCTTGAGGTCCCTTCCAGCCTGGTATTCGATGTTTTTATGGCAGTTCAGATTGAGACTCTAAGAAGGAACATAAGACAAAACTGGATTGAGAAAGTTCCTTACAGAATGGATTAAAACCTTTGACTGGGACATCTTTGGCTAGAGGTTTGTTAACCAGCTGGTGGGGTGCACCAGGTCTCTGCTGTATTGCTTTCAAATATTTCAAAGTTTTCAGCAACTGTTAGGTACTGCTTCCTCAGCAAACATGCAATCACTTCTTATAGAAATTCTCCTACACTGTTTCAAAATAAAATTAACCAAGTTTCTAGATTGCAGTATGTGGAAGTTGAAATGCTTTGGAGCCCTCAATAAATGAGTTATCACATTTCTGCTTGTTTTGAGCCTCCTAAAGTCTGTTTCAACCTAAATTATTCTGAGTCTGACAGTGTAGAGTCCATGAAAATTAGTTGAGTGTCAAGACTGTTGAGAATGCCTCAGCTCCATGGATTACTTCACAATAATAGTAACTTCATCCCAGAGTATGTCTTTTCTGTAATTCCTGTATACAGGAATCACAGGTGAGTTTTCTCACCTCCTTTGTATATATGTCTCAAGAAGGAAAACAGGGAATATTTTCTACATCTAGAAAAATGTCACCTATCTTTGAAGGTCTGAGTTGACTGTAGCCCTTCCAATTTGCTAAATCCCACAAATAAGACTGTGTGCCTGCCAGCTGGCAATCAGATGTACAATTGAATAGAACTCATTAGCAGGGACTAGTTGTATTTGGATATTGGACTTGCTGTGTATATATCCCACACATAGCTGCAGCTAGATTCCAACCTCTGGACCTTTGGCAATGCAAGGCGGGAGCATCATCTGCCAAGTCAAACTGCAACTTCCCACTCAGTAAGTATGCTGTGCCAAAATTGCCTTACTGTGAAGCTAAATATGATACAAGTTATGTCCTACTCCTCTCATACAAGTTTGTCCACCTGAGAAAGGGGAACACATTCACTAATATTGTTTTTCTACACAGTTGTATTTGCAGTTTTGCAAACAACTTTATTTTCATCACATTCAAATTAAACAAAACCCTAATCTTGTTTCTCTAGTATTACGCTGACATTTTGAAGGATAGAATTGATTCAAAGTCCAAAGGATGCAATGTACTCCTTCATATCATATTTAATCAAAAATTCGATGCACAAGAATTTGTCTCTTGATCATATTCACATAAAAGTAGCTGGGGTTAGTAATCAGTATCTTAGATGAATTAATTTTTTAAATGGTTTTAATTGAAATGAGCATAAATAACCTGAAGTTTTCTGTTGGCAGGTCTTTTGGCTTAGAAATTTTGGAATTCTGGATTCACTTTTTTCTGAATCCTTCTTGTGCTTGAAGGAAGACTCGTTCATGCCAGAGTCTCTTCTGTATTGCAGTGTTTTAAATTAACTCTATAGTTGCAAATTTCTAGAGAATTGCTATTTGCCCTGTGAATTAATTCCTTTCTTCTAATGGTTAGTAAAAGATTCATCTATGAAACAAGGGAAGGTCCTATAGAGAAGAAATAATAGATGTGAAACAGATATTTGGCAAAGAACATTACTGCTCATACCTTTTGCCAATTGCTTTTTCTTAGCATTTCATGAATGATAGATTATGTGGCTTCTCACAGACTTTTTAGCTGTGTTGTGGAATGCCCTTTACTGGAAGACTTTAAGTGAGATTAGTAAAACTGCTGGTACACTTGATCTTGCCTCAGTATGGAAAGATGAACTAAAATGACCCTGATAGGTTTCTATCCTGCTTTGTGTGTCCAGGATTCTCACAACTCAGTTTTTTTGGGGTTTTTTTTGGTTTTTTTTTTGTTTTTTTTTGTTTGTTTTTTTTTTGTTGTTTTTTTTTTTGTAAAAAGCTGCATATAGTTAGTCTAAACTGGAAATAAAGTAGAACTGCTAATGATTTTATCAATTTATTTTTCTCCTATCTGAGACAAAGAACTTCTCTTTCTCTTCAGTTTTAAAGAAGTGAAACAAGTGAGAAGTATAATTTAGAGATGTTTTGTTGGCAGAAATCTTGCTCACAAATGTTTTGCTCTGTAAGTTAAAGGTCAAAAGCGTTTTAAACCAGGATGTTCCTTGCCAATAATTGCAATTTAGGAAGCAATTATTTGTAGCTAATATGGTTTGGGACAGATGCCATCATTAGAACAATGAGACTTTTCTTTTGTTTTTGACCCAGTAAACATTCTGTTATGAAGCTATTTAACCATACATATGGACATTAGGGAAATGAAGGAAGAGTTTGAGAAAGGAAATCTCTGAATTGAAGGCAAACTCATGACACAGATTTCAACTCAAATTGAAGCTGGGTTTGAGAATAAAGACTTCATTCATTATTGCTGAAGACTTAGGAGGTTGTTGGAGGTCAACAGAACTGTAGTGTTATGATTTACATAAAAGTATAAAGCAAAGCAATTACTTTAATCAATTGTTCAAAACAAGCTATTATGTCTGTCTATTTTAAATTAATAAACTGTGATGTAATAGAAAACAAAGACATTTTCAGACATGTTTTGCTTGCTAGCAATTTCCAACTATATATTGCTGCTCTAATGCTTTTCCAGAAATTCAGCCTAATCACTAAAAATTGATTTTCCCAGATTTTTTTTTTCTAAATATTGGCTTCATAAAAACAAATTGAAAAGGTAGGCTATTTTTTTAAATGCCTTTTTTCATCTGAAGAAAGCTGTTTTGCCCGGTTATGAGAAGTGATATATGGTCACAAGAGGTAAAGTTCTAATCTAAATTCATAGGAAAATTTTAACATTTTATCTGCATTTCTGGTCAACTGTGCACAATGAAGAAAGATTATTAATATTTTTCTTCTTTTTTCCTCTGATATTGGTGGTAATTCCAACTGAAAGGAAGATGCATTTGCTAGACAAATGTGGCTAAACGTGTTTTAGCCACACAGTTCCTATTGTATCTCCTGTTAAGAGTCCTGTGGAATGGCCAGTGCCCAAGGACACAAAAAGATGTAAAACATCTGTTCCAACATAAATATGGAAAACTACTTAAGGAGACATTTGTGTCTATTAGCATCACCTGTGTTACATTTGTTAAAATAATAGTAAGTTCTAGTGTTCTGAACAAAACCAGAGTATCTAAAACCCCGTTCTTTTGAAAGAGAACAGAAGTAGGACAGAAATGAAACAGTAAAAAAAAAAAAACAAAAACCAGCTGCAAAAAGACCTGTGATCACATGTAAATACTGAAATAATGACTTTTTTTTAAAATTTCAATCATGCTATACACAGATACCAGAAGAGCTGAACATATATGGTCAAAAAATATAATGATTTATTAGCTTCAGGTTCTATCCAGGTGTTTCTGAAATGAAATCTGAACTGTGATTGAGCAGATTAAGCAGAAGTATGTTAGGCTGCCTTTTTTCTCTTATAACACTGTGTTGTAGATTTTACCTAAAAACACTCCACTCTATTGATGCTTTAATCCAGTGAAGGAAGGCCCAAGGCTCACATATTTTCAATAAGTAAAAGAACAGTCTCAATTACTGAGATTATGCTTAGTGTATCCAGCAAAAATGCTAATTAATTTAACAAAAAATTGACATGTACCATATTTTAAGCCTAGATAAGATTTCAAAAATAGCCATAGAAATCTAAAAATGTCGACTTGGTCCTTCTTTGGGGGAAGATTCTGCTGGCTAATGCCACGGAAGGCAAAAATAACTGTAGGCTTTATTGTGCAAGTTTGATGTTTGGTCCAGGTAGGTGAAATCGTGATATTCTTAGCCAAGGGACGTTTTCAGTGATCTCTTCCAGGCACAAACCCAGAAACGCAGAGTCAATACATCATCCACACCTTCTTTATTAATTCTTTCCACTGGAGATCATGTTAGGAAATAATAATTCCTCGTTGTTTGTTTGACAGAGTTTGAATGCCTGACTGGCCAAATTAAGATGAGACATTATAGACCAGGCTCTGTCTGAAAGGTTAATCAATAAAACAGAGGCCTCTGGTAGAAAAACTACTGTTTCAGAAAAAGAAAATGGAGTATTGTAATTGTTTTGTTCTACTTCAGTAATTCTGTGTTTCATGGCTGTTTTCAGCAAAGAGCAGATGGAAAACTGAGTAATGGATCAAAGGTATATCACACTTTATAGGAACTAATTTTTCTGTTTTACAAGAAATATAAACTAATATTCATAAACTTTAGACAGAACCACAGAAAAATGTGTAAATCCACCGAAAAAGAAATGTGAAAGTGTATTGTCTCCTAAAAATGCATTTTATCGTTCCCTCTGAAAGCAAGATATTGAAAATAGCTTAGCTTCAGAGCTGTTTTTCACTATTGTGGCTTATTGCCCACAATTAGCTGTTTCTAAAGCCCATTCCAAAGCTCTTGTGTTCTTTGCTTCTCCTACAGATTGCGAAAGAAATTGCTGCCTATTGTGAACCATTAAGTTTTATATTTGGTTTGCTATAGGAAAAAATATTAACAGTATCTTCTGCTGCCTACTATTCTTACAGTAGGAAAGATGGAGACATGTGGATTGCCTCTGTGCTTTACAGAAGCCTTAAAAGACTGATAAGTTTCCAGAGAACTGGCATGGTACCTGAAGAGCTACCATGTGCATTTCTGACAGCTGCTTCTGTAGCTGACAGTTTACATTGACCTTCTGTAACAAATAGTTTCCATGGTCCCTGCTCTCTACAAAAATGAAAATATGACAGTGGGACGGAAGGGAAAGTCTTCTGTGACTGAAGTATTTTTGGGGCTGCACATTGTGCATGGGATTCATCTTACCTGACTTCTGTTTTCAACAGTGTGACCTAGTTCATTTGGATTCCTATATACTGGGGTGAATTAGAAATTTTAAGGCACCATACATTTGATCAGTTCTAAATATCTATTTTGTCTGTCTGAGTGGCTTAGCTATAAAGCTGTAGTGTCTGTGTTTCAGCTCCTAATATTTGATCAGATGAAACCTATCTTCTGTAATTTATATCCTGAGCAATCTGGATAAAAGATGTTTGACTAAAAAAAGTCATGCAAGCAAAGTTACATGAGTCTCATGTGCAGATGAGGTAGGGAATGTGATACAGGCTCCTTTAGCAGGATGTTGGTTGCATTCATTAGCACATGAAATTAATGTAGTTCAAACCTGATGTTGTTAACTCTTGGTACCACTTTGTGACTACTGAATATGTGATGATGGATATTCAGACTTGAAGACTTATGGGGTGCTGAACAGTCTGTATACTTGTACTGGAGCAGAATGAAAGCATTTGATCCTAACAGATTGGACCTGTCTTGGATCTGGGTCTTTACCCCCTGAAAATTCCTAAAATGCTTATAATACAGGGTCAAATCATTATAGAGGTAACATCATTTTTGCATAAAGGTTTCACTTCCTTTGGAGAAGGAAATGAAAGAAGAGAAAATGGGGGGGGGGAAAGAAGACTGGTGGTGAAGGAAAATGAGCAGAGAAACCACTTTTCCAATCATAATTTTATTTGAAAGTATAATTTCATTAATTTTTTTTTACTTTTTTCTTTTATAGCTAGCGGCTTTACTCTTCATCTAGGGTTTTATCATCTGTTAGGTATTTAGTGTATAATTTAAATAAATGATAGAAAAATAAACCCACTAGTGATAAGAATGAAGGCTCTGTCTATGAAATAAAAATTCAGTGTTCACTTCTCACCTTATAAAGTTACGAAGCTTTGCTCCAGTCACATTTGTAATTGTTCCCTACCTTTAGGTGTGAAAGTCATTATTGGTTGTCAAAAGCTGTTGAAATATAAAAACTGACCTGTAAATATTATTATTTGCTCTTATTTTGCAATAGAATAATGTGAACAGCAAAGCAAATTAACATAGAGTATAGAAGTTATAAAATGCAGTTTTTGTTCTTTTGAGTTTTTAAGTTCCTGCCTGCCAAAAAACCTCCTTCAAAAGTGTCCATTAATCCTAAATAACAACTTAGAGGAAATATGGACCATCTGGAAAAGTCTTTTTCATGGGAAGAACAAAGAAATGTATGGTGCTAAGTCTTGGTGTACATTTTTGTCAAGATGGAAAGAGCACATCATATACTTTATTTTGGATATGATTTCGACCATCTCACTTGCTGAGCAAATCCTGGACTTTAGGAAGCTTGGAAAGTTAATTAATAATAATAAGGACCTGGATCATTCCTCTTGATAGGAATATTCTCTTTGCATCAACTCTTCATGGGAGCATTTTTGTTAGGGGGATACTTACAGTAAGTTCCCTCCATCCCTACTGTGGCAGGTGGGCATTATCCTGTTTCCTCCAGAAGGCTATTAATTTTGGCAACATCCAAATCAACCTCTGAAGCTACTACTGTCCATTCTTTGACTCAAAATGGCTTCAGCTGTAGTGTCATAACTTACAGAACCTTGTTAAGCTGGAATCGAATAATCAACGCACATGCCAAGGTATGAGTGACACAATGCTCTTAAGCCTATAGCTTATCGCTGTCATAAAATGTTATAGTTAAAAAATTAAGACAACTTGGGATTTCATATTCATCCTAAATATGTCCAGCTTTGCTTCAGTTCCCTGTCTCTAGTGTGTTTGAAGACCCCCTGAACAAAATGGAGGTGTTTATCCCTGTTTAAATCTGAACATCTCTCCCAGATGCCTAAGCTGGAGCATTAGTCCTTCAGAGTCCTCTCAGTCCACTCAGTAAAGTGAACAGAGAAAATCAATCCTTCAGGGAGTGAGGTGGAGAACCTAACAGATGCAATCACAACATTACAGAAAACAGCTCTTCTTTAAGTCAATAGCAACCTTATCCTTCTCCTTCTCAAAGATCTCAGATAAGGATCACTTTTAAAACCAGAATTATCGTTTAGGTGATAGTGGTAAAAAAGACATTCACTGACTTTGTACTCTGCCTTTTCGTAATTTTTGCAAACTGTCTTGCAGGTTCAGAAAACACCTGTGAGTTTCTGCATACTACCTGTGAAAAGAGACTCTTATGATAAAGATACTACAGAAAGAATGCTTTGTGCCTGTAACATCAGTTCCTGTAACCAGGAGCTGAAGCAGTTCTTCCTCTTAAGTGCTGAGTATTTTGTTCTCAACTCAGCAAGGTACTAATATGAGAGCTCAATGTTAATCATGTGATCCTAAAGCAGGAAAATGTGAGTGGGAAACTATGTCCATGTCCCTTATGATGGAAGCAGAAGCTGATATAAATGAACAAATATTTTGAGCTTTGTAGCGCTAAAAATATCCTGTCTTTATAAACCAGAACTGATAACCAATGACTGACAACCAGTTAATTGTGAACTCCAAGTGCTGAATTACAGTGCCTTTTTCAGTTGAAGCTGCATAATATCTAAGCAGGTTCTAAAATAGTACTAACAACAAATAGAGGACTTGACAATCAATCATTCAAATAAAACTTCATTGCAACAAGTATAGTGCAGCTGATAAAATTAGGGGTTCCATTTTCATCTCATAGAAAAAAGATTTTTATTGTTTTGTGTTTGGGTGTTTTTAAATATATGAAACCTAAAGTGGAACAGAATTCCCAGGCCAGATGAACCTCTACTTTAGAGTTAGTAATTTCTTATCCCATTGGAGATTTTTTTACTTAAACCACAAACTGAACTCACATTAATCAGTATATAAAGGATTTGAATTTGTATCTCCTACATCTCAGCATTTCTCATGAGAATTACAGAATCATCAGATTGTTAAATTTGGAAGAGACCTCTAAGATTATCAAGTTCAGCCAACAACCTAGCATCACCACTGTTCACAAATAAACCATGCCCTTCAATGCCATATGCACACATTTCTTTGAACACTTCCAGAGATGGTGACTCCATCTCTTTCCTGGGCAGCCTACTCCAATGTTTGACAACTCCTGTGAAGAAATTTTTCCTAATGCCTAATTTAAACTTTCCCTGGTGCAACTTGAGGCAATTTCCATTAGGCTCTTAGACATTACAGAGATGTTTCAGTTGTGTTTTCTACTGGACTTAGTCTGGCATATAAATTCCCAGGATATTTACTCATCAGCCTTCCCTGACAAAACTAGAGGAATGCCCACTCCTAACTTGAAAATCAGCACCATCAGGTTTCCTGTAAGTCTGTGAATAACAAGCTGCACCATAGGAGGCCCTCAGGGCACTTTTGGCATGCAGCAGTTGCCTTGGGAAGGAAGGCTGAGGGAGATGGTCTATTTTAACCCAGAATGCACAAGGTTTCCATGAGAGTTCCTACCAGCTTTCCTGTGCAAGAGGAGGTTGACACGAGGGAGACAGTCTCTTTATGGAAGAAGTTCACAGCAGAATAAAAGCTGATGGTCATGAGTTGAAACAGGGCAATTTCTGGCTGGGAGTATGTAAGGGAACATTTCTTTTTTTTGTGATTCAGGCAGCACAGTGGGGTTGGGCAGCCTCCATTCTTGGAGGTCTTCAAGACCAGAATAGCAAAGCAATCTGAACAACCTGGTCTGATTTAACAGCTGAATCTGCATGGAGCAGGAGGTTAAATTAGTTAGACACCTCCTGAGGTTGTTTCCAAGTGGGATGATTTTGCGACTCTGGGATTCTGTGAACTGTATGGAAGAAGATGCACACTTTTGAGGGGGGTAAAACAAACCCGATGTGCTCTTTGACTGTGGAAAATTGTTATGATATGAAAGAGTCAAAGCTATATATGTTTATTGTTTATATATGATTAGAAGTGCCTTTTGTTTTGAAATTCTATGATTTGACATTTGAAGTATGTTATATAATTTATAAAATGTTAAGAGCATTACAAGTGTAACATATAAAATACAGATGAACACATCACAGCCTCAAAGTAACCCATTATAAGCCAGAAATACTTGTGGAAATATCACAGTATTCTAGAGTGCTATACTGTGCAAACAGATCTCTATTCTTAGTTGACAGATGTAGAGCAAAAATATGTAGTTAGACAACTCCTTAAACACTGCACATGTAGGTGTTGCAGGCAGCAAGTTATTACAGATAAAATCATAGTAAACTGTGATCAGCTTGCTTCTACTTCATCATTTTTCTGACAATGTATCATAATTTGATAGCATATTTTTTTATACCATTATGTCTGTATGAGGAAAGCTTCGGATTAAAGACATTGTACTTCAGAAAAGGACAAACAGACCTGAAGAGCTGCTCTGTTGGGAAAAAAAACATATATATGAGTTGTACCTAGTAGGGTGCAAACATGAGTATGCAGGAAACTTTTACTTTGCTTTAGCTTCTGAAATTTGTGACATTTGATATAAAACATGGTGTAACAATAGAAATTACTTTTGTAACTTGTTGTATTTGCTGTGGAGAAGTACTTGTTAGTCTTGTGAACCTTAGAAATAACTGCACTCAACAACTGACACTGAAGTCAATCAGACGACAGAAAAAATGTCTCGGAAATGTCCAACTTCTTGTAAAAAGTGGTTATGAGCAGGTCACTGCCAGTGGACCACCTGCAGTCATAAATAATTATAGCACAGTTTTTGTTTGGCTTTAACTCAGAACTAACTTCACTGCTTTGGTCAGTTACTGGAGGGTTAGAAAGGCGAAGAGAACTTTTTTTGAAATGAGAGCTTTACATGAAATGCCTTGCAGTACGTTCGAGTCTCATTTAATCATAGAACCATTAAGGTAGGAAAAGATGTCCAAGATCAAATCCAACCTTCATTTACATAAACCTTCACTTTTGCATTCTGATACAGTGAAGAGGTTTATGCTGTTTTACCAGGAGGAAGTGGGATCATCCCTAAGCCATTGAATTTGGCAGTGTGAAGGCCATTTGGAGCCTCTGCATGTCTGGGATTTCATAGCTGCATTGAAGTCATTTGTTGGACCTATGTACTTTTCCATTCCCCACTATGCTAGATCATGAAGTTTGTCAGTCTAGAAGGAGCTTATTTAATCCCCACAATCATTATGTGGTATTCTGTTAAGATCAGGCTTCGTATGGACATTTTGTAGTGCAAAATGATAAGCTAGATTTTGTCTACTACATGTTTTCTTTTAAGTTAGCACTTTAGTATGAAAATATTAATGCAGTGCTTTCAGACTAGCAGCCAATCTTGAGCTGTTTCCTCCTGTTATTCTTTCAGCACTGTAGAATAGTAGGTTTAATATTGCAAAATAGAGGAATTTCAAAGTATATCCAAATATATTTTAGCAGTTGAAAACAATTATGTAAGCAATTCTATTAAATTGCCAAAACACGGCACATCTAGACAGCTGTGTGTCCTAAGAAAACAGTTTATTGTTTGTTTAACCCATCTCCTCTTTCACCTTTCACCTTTCCCTTTTTGACCTTCTCTCAAGATTTCTTATTGTCTTTCTCATGTTGATAATATAAAAAATAATTGGAAAAAGACAAGAAGTTCTCAAACATTAATACTTTTCTATAAGTATCTTCCTCTGATTCAGTCTACAGATCTGCCATTTTTATGAGATAAAGGGTTATTAATAGATTATTGGGAGGATCAGCACAGCAAAATTACTCAACATCTGTGTAATCCTACAAAAATGAGGGCTGTAAAATTTATCCAATATCTACTGTTGTCAGATGATAAAAAGACTGTAAAAAGGATGTGGCAGGAAGGAATTAGAATTAAGTAAAAGCAAGATGACAACATCCTTGCACTAATATTTAACTTCTCTCAAATGAATATGTATTTAATATAGATTACAGTATATAATGGAACCTAATGTATGCTTTATTATAATACACTGTAATCTAATATTTGTTGGAATAGATCCTTTTCATTATCTCAGTCCTTTTTACAATAGTAAATCTTCGAAGTCTGATTCAAACTGGAAATATTTTTGCTTTCTACAACAGCCTAGTCTGCTGCAGGGCCAGAGTCTCAATGTCCACAGTAAGTTCTTGCAGTTCCTTGCCACATGGAAGAGAGCTGGCCCTGGAGAGAATCTGGTCTGTGTGATTGGTTCAAGATTTGTAGGGCTTTTTGTCGAGCCTTTTTACTACTGAGAAGACACACTGCATAAAATTCTTTCAAGATGAGCATTATCTCACTGAGGAAGAGTAAGAAGATGAAAAATAGATGGTTAAAGACTAAGAGTATGGGCAGGTCTAGGGCGATGCATCAGTTAGACTGTGTAAAGCAAAAATATTGAAACTATAAGAGAATATTTAATCCATTATTGTAGAACTGCTCAGAGAGTGTTTCTTGTAATCAAATAATCCTTTCAATCAGAAAAACAATATGAGTTATAATTTGTGAGGGTTTGCTACAGGATGTGAATGTATCCATGCCAACTCTGCTGTAGGAAAATCTTGTTCTTTGTCTCCAGAAAGCTGAATTTACAGTAATTAATTTTATTAGCGGACACAAGAAAGTTAAACACTAAAACAGGCTGACTCAAAATACTTGTGAAAGGTGTGGGAGTCCCTAGCTCTGCAGACAGTTATTTTTTTGAAGTGCTGAATCTTGGTGAGTGAGTTTCACCTAGGCTGGAAGCGTGGCCTAGATCCAGCTGTAGCCTCCGTCCTTACAAAAAACACAGTAGTTCACATGTTTCTAACGTCTCAGAGGAAACAACCTGAATCACTTTGATTCAATTATGTTTGTTGTGCTACGCTGACTGCATTATCTGCCTCCTCTTTGCTCCCCAGACCTAAAGTTATTCACAGAAATCTTCCAGATTCTTCCTGTAAGGGAGAGTGAATTTCTGTATGAAAGTATTTGTATAGGTCAGGGGGAATTCAGTGTCCAACAAGATGTAATTAATTGCCTTAATAGCTTGTTGAGAGAGCCTAAATTTTGATTTTTGATGTTTGGGGGTTTTTTTTGTTTTCGTTTTTGTTTGTTTGGTTTTTTGTTTTGTTTTGTTATTTTTTTGTTTTGTTTTGTTTTGTTATTTTGTTTTTGTTTGGTTGGGTTTTTTTGTTTTTCTTTTTGGTTTTTTGGGTTGTTTTGGTTTTGTTTTTTGTCTGTTTGGTTTTTTAAATTTCTATTTCCATTATGTCTTATCTCGGTGCTAATGTGATTTAAATATTTATCAAAGCAAGACTTCAGCTCAGCATCACTTACCATGCCTTGTGCAATAGAATAAATATAGTCATTAAGCACATTATTTGGTTGGGTTTTTTTGAGGGAGACCTTTTTCAACTAGTGGCTGCTTGTTTGCTTTAGCTGAATGAAAAGTACATATAGTAGATTACTGCAAGAAGGCTATTGGAGAAAGCATAGGAAATTCTAACTTCAGCCTGCTTATTTGGCATTAACTGCATGCAATCTGTTTCTGTCCACGTGTGAGAGCTACCTTTATGTGTGGTCTCCTGTTCAGTGAGCCATCAAGCTGTAAGCGTCCTTTTTCAGTCTGCTGTTCACCAGAAGGCAACCTTTAATCACCATCTTTTAAAAGACATCATGGTTAGCAAAAATCTATTCTATTCACTTCTGTGATTATAGCAGCCAATATGCTGCAAATTCACTAGAGTCAATTTCAAACCCATTGTAGTTTAGAAAATAAATCACTACATGGCTAGATTTTTAGGTGTTCTGGGAAAACAAACTTACCCATCTTACTCCTGTTGATATGTGTCCCAGCTGTGTATATTAAATGAGTATCTGGGAATATGTGAAATTTAGTGCTGGTCACACCTATTAGACATCAATGAAAATATTCCCACTCAAAGGCTCTTTTGAATGAAATACATAATGATTTTCAAAGTCAAATCAGTTCTTCATTACATCATTTTTTAATGGTAAGCCACAGTGTGGTATAAGGGAAGCGTAAATAATAACCAGATTCTGTCTGTAAATGTATTTATCTTTCCTGTTTTGATACAGTCACTGTTATGACTGTTGTCCAAGAAACTTTAGTCTCAAATGATGTTGACTTAATTCAAATAATTTTATTTTTACCAAAGCTTTTAACTGAAGAGGAAAAAAGGAGAAAAAAACCCCCATCACTTCTTAAATCCTCCTATTGTCTGACTGTCTTTGAAACATGAAGTAATAGTCATCCTTTCTACACTACCATGGACTTATACAGCACATTCTGAATACAATAGCTGCAGCTGGAGTTATGGATAGTGTTGGATGGAGACCTATCCATGCACTGTCCATGTGTCCCAGACATTTGCACAGATACTTTCTCTAGTGTCATTTACACATTCTTAGTTTTAGCCCTCATATTTTGTTGTAAAGGCAACAATGATCTAAACTTTATATCAGTAATAGATTTTTCATAATGTATTTGCTGGTTACAGTTAGGAAGATTTGTGTAAATGCTCTCTGTCTAAAAATATACTTTCTCAAGGTCTCTTGACTCACTTAAGCAAACAGCCTAATGCTTTAATAAGAGAAGGGTCTGATCTTTGGCCAGAAAAGCCTCAGAGATTGATTCTTTACCAGAGATGGGTCTGTATCGAAGGTCACTTTAAGAACAGAGCCAAATGCAGAAGGATAAGGTAACTGCTTGCAAGACTGCCAGGCACTACAACCTGCCTCCCACAGAGCTGCTGGGAAAGCTCAATGTGTAGGGATCATCCCTGCCCAGAATGGGGGCTTTGCAATGAGTACATCCCTATTTCAGGTGCCTTTTTTCTTCTTGGCACCTTTCGGATGAGAAGCAGTAGTGGATGAGATGGCCTTCCACAGAAAAATGTCCCCATGCTCAAGTGTGACCCAAGTCACTGCCTTGTGTCCCCTGACTGTCTGTATATAGTTGGGTAATATTTTTCAGTTCATGCTTGAGCAGACAAACCATTTGGAGCACTCTCACTGGTGAGCAAGAGTAGGTCCTTTCACCAGCAGTATTATTGTCTGAAGTGGAGGGTGCTTGGCTCTTGGGAATTGACTCGACTCAAGTGCTCAACATGACTGCTCTAAGGATCTGACCCTGTGTGTTCCCTGGGACCATTAAAGACAGTCAGCATCAAAGCCCATGGCTGCTCTGCAAACATGTGTCAGTGCAGACTGTAAATGTGTAAATGCAAATTTATCCTGTTGTCCACACATACAAGCATAGTTTCCTTTAGAGTGAAGCTTCAATGCATATGTAAACTCTGTCTTTACATGGAAGGCAGGAACTCACAGGTTTTTTTGGCATTGTCTGGAAAAACAGTTTCAGAAGTCGTCTGCCAGGTGTTTCTGAGCCTCCATTGATGGCTTTCTCAATATTCCCCAGACCATGTGTGGCTGTGATGTGTATTCCAATAGATAGTATACCATGGAGAGCTGAATTTCTGTATAAAACAGTATGTGCAGCAATTCCTTAAACAAAAAAAAATTTAATTTTCCCTGAAGCCACCATTATGTATATTACATTACATTTTGAAATCTTGCCTTCAGTCTGTTCACGCCTCACTAATACCTTTTCAGCCCTTTGGGCCCCTTTAAGCTCAGTTTAGAAAAATTAGAATAAAATTGGAAATACTGATTTTTTTTTTTTTTTTTTTTTTTTTTTTTGGTTGGTTGGTTGGTTTGGTATTTTGGTTGGTTGGTTGGTTGTTTTTTGGTGGTTTTTTTGGCCACATAAAGGAACCAAAAGAAACAGAATCAGTGCTGCAGAATTCTGTTCTTTTGCATCCTGTCTGGCAGTCACCAGGCTTGCTGTTAATGATTAATATTTTGCTGAAAAAAATCAATGTTACATTCCTTTTCTGATGTTCAGGTAATGTGATAGGTTGACTTGGGAGGAAGAAACTCAGGAGTTCTTCCTGGGAGAGTTTCCTTTGTGGGGGGGTTTTGGGATACTTGTAACAGCCAATCAGAGAAAGTCGGTTCGCTCCGTGCACACACATTATAAAAAGGGTAATCCCGGAAGACGAGTCTCTTTGTCTTTCCGGCAGCTGGGCAGGTAACAACGACCCGAGTCTCCCTCTCCCCCATGCGGGGGGGAGGGGAGGCTCGGAGGTCGCTTGGGCCCCGATTGCCAACGAGGGGGGACCCGATGGCTGAGGGGAGGAAAAGTTGTGCGATAAAACTTTCACGGATTCCTTTTCTACTAGCCTGTGGCTCTGGCGTGGGGGGATGCTGGCTTTTTATGCTGCCGGTCCCGGGCCGGGACCAGGCCTGCCCAGGTGGCCATGAGCCACGCGGGCTGCAGCCCAGCCCCGCAGGGGCTGATGCCTACTCCGCCCCCCCCCCCCAGCACGGCCGAGCCTGGCTCAACTTTTGTAGTTGAGTTAAACTTTAACTCTTTAGTGTTCAGATAAGATTTGCAAAGCCTCCAGCCTTCCCTTTAAATATGAAAGGGAATAAGGAAAGTTCTGAAGTCAGTGATGCAAGAGCTGAGTATTTTTAAGATGGAAGGAGAGTGAGAAGATGCTGAAATGGCTGAAAATCTTTTTTGGGAAATTGTAGGAATGAACTAATGTACTGAATATTCCTTTAAACCATGGAAAGAGACATGGGGGGATGGAAATGTTCCTTCTTAGGAGACGATTTGATTAAAGAGCACCTGTGTTGGGAATTTGAATTTCTGCCCTGAGAAACGAAGGGGATTGCAGTTTTTTTTTCTGAAGATGAAGCCTGAGCAGAGGAAAGGGAAACAAATAAAAATCGTTGCTGTTGGACATTTTCAATTCTTAAAAGTAATATCCCATGAAATCGACATGACCCATATCTACAACTTTGGGACAGCTGTAGAACTGGGAGGAGCGTCACGGTTGCAAATTTCCCGGGCGGATGCAATCGTGAAAGGTAAAACTACAAGAAGACCTTTTTTCTTCTTGTGGAACACATCTCCTACAACTTCGACAAGAGGAAACTTCTTTTCTCCAAAAGTACACAGAAAAGAACTAAATTAGGCACTGACTGAAGTATTTGTTGTATATTTGTTTTGTTGTTGTGAAGACTGGGAGAGAGAGGGACGGAGTGATGTGAAAAATCTTATTCTGAATTTAAACTTTTTCCGTTTTTGTTTGTGTAGTTAATAAATTTTCTTCTATACCCTTTCAAAGTTTTAAGCCTGCCTTGCTCTTTAACTCCTGGTTCTGTCTCACAACAAAAAGAAATAAGTTTATTTAAATTGGCAACTCAAACCCTAGACATTAATTTGGTGCATTGGCCGGGAAAGTAAAAATTAAACCATACCTGTCTTTTCAAACAAAGACAGGTAATGTCAAGGAGAATCCAGGGCAATCAGTTGGAGACAGAGAGAGATTTGGGGATGCTGAGGTCCAGGGAAACAAAACATGTCCAAGCAGTGTAACTAGGCTTGTTATATGCTGCAGAGGGAGTAATACTGAAGTAAATCTTGCAGAAAAAGACTTAATATTTTTTTCTAGCAGAACATCCAATATAACTGGGGGGAAGAAAGTGCACACACACACACACACACACACACACACACACACACACACAAAAATATTTGGGTACAACCCTTTGTTAAACCTGAAATAGAAGAGTTCATTTCATAAATCTTGAGAAGATTGTCTATGTGCCAACACAGTGATTAGGGAGTCAGATATATTCCCTTACAGGTAGTGCTATGGAAAGGAAAGTACCTTAGATCTATCTTTCTATGAGAGTTATACATCCAGTTATAGGAGTTATAGGAGAACCTGTCCTCCACTCTGAATTGCCGCATGATGTCTCAGGGATCTAAGTACCTACTGCAGTCAATCCTTTCTCACACAGCAATTATCAGGGACCTAGTGGTGCTCCTTCCATCCAGTTTCAGCCTATGTTCCTTATATGGGCCTAGTCTATGGACAGAGTGGGTTCAAGGCTCCTTGCAAGTCAGCATTTAATCGTGTGTACAAAGAAAATGCAACCAGCTTCCTTGGGAGAGCCTGAGACAGAACTAACCAGAATATCCTATAGCCCCCTGACTCGAGGGAAAACATTAGGAGCTTTAACTGAAATCTCTGCTGCCAGTCAGTTCAAAGGGAGACTTTAAACTGTGTTTTCTGCATCACAGAGAAATGTTTTTACATCACAGAGAAACGTTCTACCAGGGAAATACCAATTGATGTTTTATACACTGCACACTCCAAGTAGCATGTCCTGAGAACACCTATTAGAGCATTGTTGGCAAAGGGATTTTTAAACTCTGTTAGTGCTGAAGGGGCTGACTTACATATCTCTGTGAGTGACTCTGCCTATGCTCAATACAAGAAAATTAGGCACTTAGGAGGATGGTGGTATCTGAAAAAGAGTTTTGAGATGATACATTAAAAGGGTGAATATTGTTGAATGGAGCTCCAAGATACAGAAAATAAGAGGCAGAGTTGTGAATTGGACTCAAACATCCTAAATCTCTCATTTGAATCACAACCTTAATATACCCCCTTAGGCCCCCAGGCCCTAAATAAAAAGTTAATAAATATACTTCACATCTAAAGGATTTTATGCTAGAAATGAGAAAGAAGTACTTTCATTACAGTAGATTCTGAAACACTGAGTTCATATCTGTAAGCCTTGCTTACTGTGAAAAACAGCTTCAACAGCAGTGTTGGCAGATGTATAGCTCACTGGACCAAGTCCTAGGCTAACATGTTTTTTTCAATGCATTGCATTCATTGTCAGAGTGTTTCAATTTAAGAAATCATGAAGGAACAGTAGTGCTTTTCAACTCATTCTTTCTCTCATCCCTTTTCATACTTTCTGATTGTAGTGATGTTTTTTTCAGTCTGAGAAGTTCTGTTTATCATGGCTGTGATATTAAAGTCTTAGCCTAAAATCAAAGGGACAAGGCTAGAGCTCAAGTGCTTCTTGCACATAGGAGGCTTAGAGTATAGACCTCTCTGCAGTGTGATCTGTGAATACCACATACCCTGAGCATAGGAGGGTAGAAATGAATGCTCCTTCTGAAAAGCCACAAGGCTATGGGACTTCCCAGCTAGTAAAGAACATTTTTTACCTAATTTCCAGGGGAAAAAAGTCAGTCACATCAGCACTTTATTGAGAGAACCATAAATACATAATAATTCCTTTGGTTATCACTTAAAACATTTACTTTTTACACTGTTAAAGCACACGGTTTTCTCAAGCTATTCCCCGTTTTCAGATAGTGGACTTGGCAAAATTCAAGTCAGTTCACATTCAGAGCTTGCATTTTAAAAGATCAATGTAGAGAAGAGGACAGAATAAGAATCGAAAACTGATGCAGCTCTTAAAGTCACCAGGTCAACATTACCATATCACTTTTTAAAATAAAAAACCACCAGAACATAAACAGCAAAAATGCCTCTCTTTATCTGCTATTTCTTATTCCTGTTTTATCTTCCTTTTTAGGGAGGAGGAAATACTAAATTCTTTTAATTCCTCTTCTTTCTTGCTTTGTGTACTTTGTTTATAGAGCATACAAGCTGGAAATCATCACTGTTCTTGTTTGGGAAAAATATTATTAGCTTCATGAGGAAAGCATGTTTGCTAAGAAAGCACTTGAAAAATCCATGCAGATGTTGACTACAAATACTTTAAAAAACCCTCTAATTATAATTATATAATTATGATTATATTATAATTAGGTACATTTTGAAACATTTTCCAAAATTTAAGTTTATAATATTCTGTTCTTAATGGAGTTGAAGTTGAATTTCACATTCCATTGTCTTAGTTCAACTAATTCTGCTGGATCTCTGAGCTGTTCAGAATGATAATTCATAAGACTTTGCTAGATTAAGAGTCATACTTTTTAGGTCTCATGTGAATAGTTTTTTCCTATGGCTCACAAATGCAGCACTTTGAACTGTTTGGGATCAGGAAGGCAGATAGGGTCTAACTGATGTCATTCATATAAAATGGAAATGAATCAAAATCCTTCATAGATTAAAGTTATTTTATATTCTCCATGCACATAAAATATACTAAACTAGTGGTATGAAATTTGTAATATTTTCTCGAAATAGTTTCATAGCTTTCTGTGAGGTTAGCATTCTGAGTGCAGAGGAAGACACTGCATTTGCTGTAGCATTAGGGTGAAATTTATTTGTCCATATAAACAGTAAATGCTTTAAGTCTTTATGGAGAGGCATCTACTGGGATTTTCAAAATTTCTTTTGCAGTTAGTAAAGGTATTCTAGTTATGACAATCTTCAGTCACTGGTTAAAGCATGTGATATTATTCTCAATGAAATTTTGTATGCAGAAATTTGTGATTGAGAAAAATAATAAAATTTAGGGTATGCTTCTGTTCTTAAGAAACAGTAATAATAAGTATAGTAATAACATAATTAACACAATTAAGAATTTAGAAGCAATCTAGACTGATGGCTGTACTTTATCCGTACATCAAACTGTTCTCTGATGCCCTGACAACATGACCAGTATCTCAGCTTTTTGCATCATTCCCCATCTCCTACTGATGATGAAAAATGTGCTGCATTTTTCCCCTTAGAAGTGCCCATATTCTTTTTCTGAAGTGAAAAGTGTTTTTATGGCCCCTACCAAATCTGTGGGGAACAGAACATTTCATAGTCTTTTAATGTGTTATTTTTGACAGTCTTTGGGGTCATTTGGAAACTATTGTCCCATATTTGCAGATAGAACTTATTAGGTTCCTTAAAGAATACTGCGGTGATATAAAATGCAGTTTCTTTACTTTAAAACATAGCTGCAGCACAAGGATAGGTTACTCCATCAGTTCATCCCATTAATCCTATAGTCTCTGTTTAATGGCTTTGTGTGTCTCTTAATGTAGACAGTGTCTTTATCTATGTCTTAGACAGTGATTAATGGCTAATAATAGTAGTTTTTTCCCATCTGACAGCAGTAGCAAACTGAAGTTTCTTGGGAGAATGCCTCTCCTTATGACATATCTCTAGACTTATTTTGCACACACACAAGTTTCAGTTCAATCTAGTAAATTTGGGTGTTGAACTGAACTGGCCTGAACCTCTCAATCTTCAGAGGTTCATCTATCACAGAATAATGCAGCTGGACAGAAGGAGTTAGTTGAATAGAGGTCAATATGCCAACTGTTCCTTCATTTATTCCTGCCATATTAAGAAAGTTGATAGAGTGGAGCTAATCCATCTGCTCACAATTTATTCCCTAGCAATAAGATACAGTTTCACTATTTCATGACCTCACTCTTGGACTAATTTTATTAGAAGTCCTTCCATATAATCATTATTAATCACTTTTCATGTAGTTTTAGTTATATGTAAAATAGTAGAAAAAGATGGAGTAAAGAGACATGAAAGGATTTAATGAGAAACTCAGGTCAGCTTAAATCAAGTAAAAACCAAATAAAGTTCAGTCAGTGAGCCTACAAAGACCACCAGAAAAGTGTTCTAAATTAGCTCTTTTGCATGGAGCTTTATTCTGTCATGTCTAAAGTGTAGTCAAAAGGAGTTAGACAGCCTTGGCAGCACCATGAGGGGAGGCAGGGCTGTAGTGCCTGGAGGAGGTGGCTGGGTGACCTCCTAGGTTGATGGGCAATGCTGGCCAAGAGACTGCAGGGTCAGAGCTGACAGGTGGAGAGGTCTCACACCTTCTTTATCAAGAGCATTCAGTGGGGCTTATCTCATCCACTAGTTCTCAGCCATGCATGGGTTTCTGGATGTCAAAAAGATGCGGGATTTTGGCTACATATTGATTGTATGCAACACTAAAAGGAATTTCTGTGATCTTGGTTATATTTCTCTTGTTATTTAGTTTAAAACATTCTGATACACTGATCCTTTATTAGACTAGTAGAGGTAGTCTTCAGTGATTTTGGCTAGGTACAATTTCAGAAATGAGTTCTGAAGTAGAAATTGCCTGTTTTTCAGCGTTGAGCCCACCACTCCCATTGATTGTTAGGGGTTTTCATATAAATGCAAGAAGGACTTTTACTGACTGTGGAGCCTATACAGGCATCCTGGGTAGAAGTTTCTAAAGCATTCAATTCATTAACATAAGTCTACTTCCACCAAAAATTATGGTGTTAGCCACAGCTGTGAGTGAATAGAGTTGGATTATTCCATAAAATTCTGAAAATCCTTCCTTTCTATTTAAAAATGCCTTCTTGAGCTGATAGGTAGCAGCAGGTGTAGATGTTAAAAGTAACTTTATTTTTGATTTTGCTCTGTCACTGCTGGAGTACCAACTGTTAAAATGAGCACAAATTGACATTTTTTCCCTATTGGTATGACTTCTCCCAGGAAAGTCAAGGGCTTCTTACCTTCTTTCCTTTTGCTGCAGTTTCAGAGTAATCCTTTTGCATTAAGGTGGAGGTGGTGAAAAAGGTACAACAGCAACTAAAAATACATTAATAGTTGAGTTTGAGTCTTTAATCTGAAGGATGACTGCATCTACAATGGTCTTTGCTGTACAACATTCATCCCATGACATCAGCTGCATGAGTATGGGTCAGCTTTATAATGCTTTGTTCCATCTCTCTCTCTCTGTCTTCACCTGTAAAATTTTTTAACTGGTTATGATTTTTTTTTACTATTTATGCATGCCTGAGTAAAACTATGTATGTATATGTATATGCATAAGTATATAATTGAGAGGAAATATAATGTGGTTATTGAAAGGTGAACTAAACAAACAAAATTCTTACTAAATTAGGCACCCTGACCATAAATAAATTAAATACCATCAAATAATAGCCCCAAATATTTTGAAGGTAATAATTGAAAAAAACTCAGTAACGGGCTTGAAAATCTGTTTCATCTCTGAAAGACTAAAACATTATGAAGAATCAGGTTCACTATAATATAATCTGAAAGAGTCAAGGAAATTGTCATTTCACATAATAGACGGACTCCAGAAATTTTCAGTGTCTAAGTATCAATTGATGTTGATTAAAAGCTATGTGGATGTACAGAAGAAAGGTTTATTCCTCTTTTATTTGCTAGTATCCAGAAAATCTTCCATAAAGTTAAAAGAAAGTTCACTAGCAAAAAGCCACATTGATCTTGTGTGCACTAAAGTACATAATGTAAGGGAATTTTTCTTTAGATTCTAATCCAGAAATTACAAGGGCTTTGTTATGTCTCCCTTCTAAAAATGAAGTTTTGCAGGAAGAACAGACACAGAGCAACTATCATGTCTGGCTCTCGTCTTTGCAATGAATGATCTTTTGTAAACATACTCAAGATCACAAAATGTTTCATCTTTGGGCGAGGCAAGAAGGATGTCATGTCAGCACAGCATCTGAAGAAAACAATAGAAAACATACATGCATTTAGAAAAACCCTCAGTGTGCCATACACTTATGGAACTGCAGTAAATCTGTAGCTGCCATAGATTCATTTTGCATATTATATTAAATATGTCAATGATGGTAAAGGATTGGTACAAAGGTAAAAATTAAACAAATAAGTCTTGTTCAGGGATTCACACTCTCTCATGACATGACGGTTTAGATGTGAATTACAAATTAAACGCAAGCAATGTCCCTTACTTTGAAAACACAACAAGGGGAATCAGTTACACAGTTCCCTGCATGTTGGTTGTAATTAACAAAAAACAAGCCACACAAAATTATTGTTAACATTATTGCCCAAGAAGTGTGATTAAAATTAAATTTTGTTTGCTTGAACACATACCCTGGGCAGAATGAATGAGAAAATTTCTGTTATTTTATGTCACTGTGTTGAGGGCAAAGGCAGTACATTCAGGAATTTGGGGCTCTCCTGTGAAGACCTGTGCAAATTGTTTTACTTCAAGGTAGGAACTTTCTGATGTTAATGTTAGTTGAAGTTATACTGTCAAATAACTGTACAGCATGACCAGACCCAGAGACTCCAAACACAATTTCATACTAGAAGATACTTTCCCATTCATTTTGCCATAACAGCTTTCCCTAGTTAGAGAGATTAAGCAGAGAACAGGACAACCCACACTTAACCACTATTTTGTTGCTTATTTATGCACAGATATTACTGTAAACCTTTGAAGTCACTGGGAAGATTTTTTTTTTTTTTCACCACCATGGACTTTAATGAGATCAGAATAATTGTAAGACAAGTATTTCATTTTGCCTTTTGATTGCATAATCAAGAACCACCAGTATTTACAAAATTCCAAGATGTGTTCATATTGCTATCCATATCAGTGGCATGTATTTTACTAATTGTCAACCCTTGACTCATTAGGACTTAATTGTCTTTTACTCATTGGTGCAATTTAGGCACAGGATCATAGATATAGCATAATTTCATGGCAAAAGTGAATGATAACATGTAACAGTTGTGAAATTGATTTTAGCACCATTTTAGAAAATAGAATTTTTTTTCCTTTAAGCACCTGTATTTCCTGAAGCTAATTTGGGGCATTTCATCACAGAAATGGATCCCATATGACTACAAATAGGAGTACAAAATTCCTAAGGGAAAATAGGTAGAGATTATACAATGTGTAGAGACCACATGATGTTATATGAAAGGTATGTATATTTGCCTTAATAAATTTTCTCACATCTTTAGCAAATGTAGTATCTTGTATGTTTACTGTGGATGGGATAATTTATTGCAAAACCTTTGCATGGAAAAATAATTCTAAATTTAATATTAAACTATATATTGAAGAGCTAAGGATGAACTAATCGTGGAACCACTCCAAATAACATTTTTACTCTCAAAGAGGATTTGAAGGTGATGTGGATAGGTACTGTGCTGTCATTTTCACAGATTCTCTTTTAATTCAGGACTGTGGTTCCAAAATTCTCCCGGAAGAGTCCTGTGGCTTGCAGCCTCTTTCTCATGAATACCTCTCAACAATTTCACAGAAAGTGCTTAAGACCTGTGAAGCTGGAGACACAAAAGGTTTGTACTTTATCCCCTTTTTTTTCTCCTGAAAATTAACTCATGCACCTCATCAAAGAAAAACTAGAAACAGTATTAACTCTTTGCTACAGAAATGCCCTAGCCTACACACAATAAATTGAACTGATCACTTCTAACAGTTACTGGTTTTTAAAATCAGATTAATTTATGTGAGAATTTTTTGTTTAATAATTTTCTAATCAGTGATCCACCACTGCATGTGTTATTGTCATGTAGTCTTTAAAATGCATTGAAATATTCCAACAAAACCACTTAAAATAAAAAGGCTTTATCTTACATAGAAGGGATTTTCCACTCAAAATAAAAATTAACTTTAGAAAAGGAACACAACACTTCTATCCATTTGAATTTTATATCTCCCCTGCTATATTAGAAACACAAAACTCGTTTTTAATTTTACTTATATTTATATCCTGAAACACAAGATGGACAAATCAAACATTATATCATAATCAATACAATCAAGACATGCCTTTGGTTTTTTGAGAATTCAGATTACAATAGATTTTATCAAGGAGGTACTCATGTGAAAGTCAGTTTCATGAAGATTTATTTAAGTGTATTTTAACTACTTAGGTATGGGTTTCTTGTTCATATTTAAGTTGCTGTAGTAGACAGTAAGTAATTTTGTTCCATTCTTTATTAGAGAAATTAAAAACAAACCAACAGTCCTCTATGGTCTACTGACACAACTGTTTTCTTTATCTCGCCATAAAGAGGAGTAGCCTCTCACAGCAGTAAATATGCTCAAACTTGTTGAATAATCAATAAAAAATAACAAGAATGTGGGAACTGCCTGAATGCATCACTTCATGAGAAACAGAGGAAAACAATACATTTGTCTTATATGGAGGAAATGCACAAAAGAGACACTGTTGTTCCTAGCAGTGTATTTTAACCACACAATCTGTGTATCATCATATGCAACAATATCAGGACATAAAGTTCAAAACTAGAAAGCCCTAACCAAATCCACTGAATCCTTTCTTGGGCAGACAATCTCCTTCTTCTGATATACAACATACTTCTTTTGGATACTCAATCTAGCTAAGTAATGTATGATGAATGTAGTATATTTTACAGCCTTATTGTGAATAATATACACAAAGTTCAAACGGTCTTCAGGAGATCCATACTCAAAGGACAAGTATATATTAAACAGGGAAGAATAATTTGTGCTTATAAAATGAATATTGCCAAAAGGTGTCTAAAGAGCCTAGAACAGGGGTCTGCAGTATCTGGCAACAAGGGTGTGATGGGTTGACTTGGGAAGAAGAAACTCAGAGAGAAGTTCTCTCTAAGGGAGTTTCCTCTTTGGGGGTTGGGACACCTTCAACAGCCAATTAGAAAAAGTTAGTTTGCTCCCTGAACACACATTTCAAAGGAGGTAATCCGGAACTGAGTCTCTTTGTCTTTCTGGCGGCTGAGCAGGTAACACCAACCCGAGCTTTCCCCCACCATGTGGGGGGAGGCTCGGGAGGCCGCTTGGGCCCCGTTTGCAAACGGGGAGACCTGATGGCCGGGAGGAGGAGAAGCTCACTGATAAGACCTTCACGGCTTCCTCCTCCACAGGCCTGCAGCTCTGGCGTGGGGGGCCCAGTTCCCGCTGCTGTCGGAAGGGCCGGGCCTGCCCAGCCCCCACGCGGCCTGGGGGAGGCAGTCGGGCCCTGTCTGGGAGCAGGGGTGGCCATGAGCAGTGTGGGGCTGCAGCCCAGCCCCAGAAAGGCTGATTGACACCTCAGCAGCCTTCCTCCATCCAGCGCAGCCTGAGCCTGGCCCAACTCTTGCAGTTGTGTTAAACTTTAACTCTTTAGTGCTCAAATAGGATTTGCAAAACCTCCGGCCTTCCTTTGAATATGAAAGTGAATAAGAAGATTTCTGAAGTCAGTGAAGCATGAGCTAAGTTTTTTAGATGGAAGGAGAACGAGGAGATGCTGTCAAGATGGCTGAAAATCCTTTTGTAAGATTATAGGGATGAACTGATGTACTGAATATTTCTGTAAACCATGGAGAAAGACATGGGCGGTTGGAGGTGTTCCATTTAATAGATGATTGGACCAAAAAGCACCTGTGTTGAGAATCTTTGCCTTGAGGAAAGAAGGGGATCTTGGTTTTCTGAGGATGAAGCCTGAACAGAGAAAAAGGAAATTAAGAGAACCTTTGCTGTGGAACATTTCATTCTTAAAAGTAATACCCCATGAGACAGATGTGGCCCACATCTACAGCTTTGGGAAGGCTGTGGAGTTGGGAGGAGTGTCACGATTGCAGGTTCCCAGGCGGATGCAAATGGTGAAAAATGAAACCATTAGGAGGGGGCTGCATAGTTTTGCTGTGTGTCTCAGCTTCCAACTGGAACTTGAAAGCATGGCTTTGTGTGGAAAATCATTCCAAATTCATAGCAGCCAAATGATATACCAATCCTGGCAATGAAGAATGGTAAATGGCAAATTCCCTGCTAAAGTAGTAATATTTCTTAAATAAGTTAAATTTTAAGAGAAGTCAAGCAATGTCATTTCCCCTCAGAAGACAACTCAATAATTCTGCAGAAGTAAGTAGTGTCATACACTGTCCTGTGTCATGTATAGAGGCTGAGGTGGAGCAGCAGAGATAAAGATATAACCTTGCTTCTTCTGACATTAATGGTAAAATTTAGAAGGCTGTTTTATAGTTCTGTACAACCAGGATTTCATTACTCATTTCTAATCCTTTCATGTAGAGCAGAGACTGTAATCCAGGGTCCAACCAAAGACAGAAGTGACTTCTTCCTCTCCTAATCACCATGGCACTATTATTCAGAAGAAGTTCAACACCTTACCAAATAAACATTTAATTTACACAATTTTTTTTCTCTCTCTCTCTCTCTGTACCTCTTATAATCAATAAATTCAAATTGGAACATACAACAGAGAAAGTTTCTTTCCTTTATGTTTACATCATGGAATGAAATTTTAATTTTTCTACCAAAAAAATATTTTTCTTTCAGAAGTTCTCCTTTGATTCACATCGGTTTGAACCAGCTATCATATCAAAATTAGCTCTTTGTCCAATATCATTGCATTACCTATAATACAGCAGTCAGCAAACATTAACCATGTGTTTGGCTTCTCAGAGAGAGAGAGAGAGAGAGAGAACTGAAAGAGACCATGAGAACCCAACTTGTGTTACATTTCTGCAGTTGAATCAGGTTACTGCAGTCTGTAGAAATGTGGTTTGTAGCAGTAACAAAATCTGGTGTGTAAGATATCACAGATTCACTTATAATTTTTTGTTGCTGTGACCACATATGTTTTAATTATATCTCACTTCCATTCTTCCTAGAACAGTATCCATTTAATTTATTATTGTTCAAATAATTCTGTGTGATCCCTCTCTGCATTCAGCAGCTGTCTGGATTTGGGTCCAGCAGAGACATAAATTTATGTCCAACAAAATGAATGTGTCCTTTGGTTACAAGGCGTAAATCTCAGTTCAGAAATAAGTCCATAGGCCTAAGGCTATTTATTCTGTAGCAAATAATGTCCTTTTTAAAATAGTTTTTACTTTTGTTTTTTCATAAATGCAACTAGAACAAAAAGAAAAATATTTCCATAGCCTATATGCTTAGAAAAATCTTTTTAAAGATTTTAGGGTACCAAATAAACACCAAATACAATAGTAAACTAGTCATAAATCAAATTAGCCTCAGTTTAGGGTAAATATCAAGCTAGAATACGATTTTTGCTTTATATGGATGATTGTTTAGCACTATAGAAAAATCATGATTTTAAATTTGAAAGCAAGATATGTTTAATTGTGGCTATGACAATGTAAAATGATAAATAAAAAAAGAAAAAGCAAAGCTATCAAGTTACAGCCATTATTGGTTAAAACTTTCAATTTTAAGCTGATATTTTTTAAATGGAAGGTAAACAGTCCTAACTAATTATTTTGAAAGTATATTTCTTTTCATGCCATTTTATGAGAACGGTTTTAGGGAGTACTGGCAATGTTTAATCTTGTATCTTAAGCAGAAGATTTATGTATGCAACTGGTAACTACTCTAATGAGCCAAAAACCCCAGCTTTCACTCTTCCTGTGGAAACCTCCTACTTAGAGGTTTTCATAAAATTTTGATTATGCCAATTTTTAATTTGTGAAGAAACTAACAGTGTGTCTCTCTTGCTCTCATTCACTTAATTGTTGGTAGACTTGCCCTTGCCTGGTGGAGCCACTGTTAATGCTTTTGCCTGAAGCACCACAAAATGTTGCCTGATTGAAATGGTGCTGAATTATGTGCTGCTAAATTATATAATTGAGGAAAGAGCAACTTAAAATTGCAATGGAATATAAGCCAATATAAGCCAATTTCCAAACTAATATTGTTTGCAATTTTTCACTGTTGTCTTCTTTTTTATGAGATTAATTTTATTTTTTAACACAATCCTATTTTTTAAGGTTAGGAATGCATTGACCAACTGTTGGGAAATTGCAATAGGAGAAGTTCATAATAGTTTGATGTAAAATGCATAAATTTACATGTATCATAAAAAAATTAATGTAAGTTTAAAACCAGGCATTATTCTGTTAGCAATATATGCTAGTGCTTCCTAAAAATATGAATTTATCTCCATATATCCGTGTTCTCAAATCTTTTTACTTTTGCCACTAGCCTTTGCCATATGCCAAAAATTGATTTTTTTTGTTAATATACCTAGGGAGCTATTGAACATAAACCAAACTATTTAAAATAAGCTTCTCAAAGTTACTTATCACTTTCAGTTTAAACTTCTATTGTTCAGATATCTTGGCTCCTCAATATTCATTTTATATAGTTCTACTTTTCTAGTTTATTATCTTAAACCAAATCAGCTGGTAAAAGTATGGGATGTTTACAAGAAAATTCCAAAAAATGAGGGATCTCATATGTTTTAGACATTGCCAGAACTTTTATATATTCAGGTTGAAAGAAAAATTACAATACCAGGAAAAAATTACTGAGTTTTCATATAATTTTAAAATATAGGTCACTGCCTGAAACATCTTTCAGATCGTTTATTAAGAGCTCTACAGTAGTGGAAAGGTCTCAGTCCAGACTTCAAACCAACCGACCATTCTGTCCCTGCTCTATTACTCAAAAGGTACAAAGTAGTAAAAGGTGTTTGCACGGCACCTATTGGTGGGTTATTGGAGACCTATCACTTTTCAATGTCCTCATGAGACTGCTGTGAAGCTGGGAATGACCATTTAGTTGTGGATTGCGAAGTGGGAGCCAAGTGGCCATAGAAATCTTGGAGGGTCAAAGTATTCCCGGCCCCAGTGGTGGCCGGGAGAACACAGCCTGGAACTAGGGACCTCAAAGCCAAGGGAGGGTCAGCATGAGTAAGGGACTCACAACAGCCAGCCCTGGGAGGCTACAGTACGAGAAATTGTCTAAATTCAGCCTCTAGTGTCCCAGCTAAGGAGGGTATTCGTTTGGAAGAGAACTCCCTGCTCCAGAACCTGATTACCTATTTTGTAACTTCAGATGAAAATTCAGTTTAACCCTTTGATAAAAATTCTACATAGATTCTCTCTTAGGGACCAAAGTTCAGATCTCTCTTTTCACACAAAAATTACCAGGTTATAAGCATGCTATTTTCCTGTCCTACTGAATTTTGAACTTTCAAGTGGTCCTTAACTGAGTGGGGAATATTTCCCCTAATGTCTGTGTGGTTAGGATGCTGTGAACTTGCCCAGCACAGCCTCCACGAGGCACCCATGCTCATGGAAGCAGGGGAAGCTGGTTTATGCTCTCTGAACCACATTGTGCTCAAAGCCAATGTCCAGGGTTTGCTTAGGTTCAGTCTGCTATAATTTTCTCCAAATCATCTACAAGTGCATCTGAGGGTGGTGTGAGTATGTTCTGCACAGGGCAGAAATAGGGGCAGCCGTGCAGGGTACACAGCAACAGGTATTGCACGGTTGTGCAATCCCACATCAGTGTGGGATGTGTTTGTCCCTTAAATGTACCTGTGCAGGCTCCCATGCAAAAAAAAATCTTGATGGTTTTATTTAGAAGGACTTCTTTATCTGCTAAGATGACTCACCCTGCTACTTACAAAACATAGTCATTTGGACTTTTGCTTAACTGCAAGCACAGGCTGCCTCCCTGGAAATTCCCTTGCTCCTGAGGTAGCAGCTGACTCTCCCAAGGCCACTCGGTCCTTCAGGGTTTCTTCGCTCAGCCTCCCCCTCAGTCCGTGGCCAGGTGAAATGTCAATAAGTAGCCTTCGGTTTTTTGCTGTGGCTTCCTGTGCAGCAGTAATCCATCAGACACAGCTGGCTGCTGAGCTGCTGCCTGGTTGTGGTGGTGGGGACGGACATGATCTACAGGTCTGGTCCCAAGCATTTGATTTTGGGGCTGTTTTCTGGGCTATGGTGAGAAAACCATCTGTGATAGAAAGGCCTGATAGCATTGACATAAGGACCTTAGGCCTATGCACTCTTCTTTGTGCAATGCCTTTAATAAGAGCAAAAGTAGGTTTTGCTGGCAGTTACATAGGCACTGGGAGATACTGTGAGCACTGTGCACTTAAAAGAGCTAGAAAAGCGTGTCTTTTGCTCATTTGAATACAAAGGCAGCTCAAAAGTTTTCTGTCTTCCTTCAGAAATTAAATCCCTCAAGCTTCCAGTAGGATTTTGGAAAGGAATAATTTTAGCAAATCAAAATAAGAAAACCATTTAACCTTAGATAAGTGATTACTAAAACCACTGATTTTTAGTAATGCCACTTTGTGCTCTTAATCTTCAAAATCATTTTTGTAAATAAGATCAGGCTATAATAAATCACATATGTTATTCATTTCACCTTACAGTCATCTTCTGAAATGTTTTTGTGAAGTCTGGGACAGTCCTCTGAATTCTCACAAATTAAAAGAAAATTAGTGTTTTGGAAGTAAAGTCTTAATCTTGCTTCATTTTTATATCAATTGCTCTCAACCATACACCCAAACTTTAGATGTTTCATTGTAGATGAGAATTAATCTTCAGAGATATCTGAATGTGAATATTTTTTTTGCATTCAACCTTCTCACCCATTTTCTCTTTCTCGTATCCCTTCTGTTGAGAAAGGACAAGCTGCTACAAGAAAGGCAACATGGACTGAGAAATGAATCCACAAATGACTGTCAAATTTGAGCATTTGCAGCTCTTTCAGGGAAAGCAGGAAACTCCCAAAGTAGCTAAATGAAAAGTGAAAGGAAATAGTCTCTTCAAAGGGTTGGAGGGCATTTAATCTAGGGGAAACTCCCTTATGAGGTTTTTCTATTCATACATGTGTAAAATACTCAAAAATATCTTGCTTCCTGTGTAATAAAATACTCAGAGGAATACAGAGGAGGTGCTGACATTCATTGCTGTTTTCCAGGGCAATGGATTGTCCCTTGCCTCAGCTGCTCTGACAACAGGACCTGTGACTGGAGAGAAATAACCTGGCAGCCCCACGGCTGCCAATACTCTGTGCTGGCCAAGCCTGAGCTCCAGCGCTGCATGGAAGGCAGAAGGGTATGTACCAGGCTTTATATTTTAATTCATTCCTTTTTACCTGGGTATTTAGTGTCATGAAGATTTCAAATATTTTTAAGATTGATATGTGACAAAAATTCCTTTTTAACTAGAGAAATATTTGGGTGAAAAGTTCACAGGGATAAAAACCAACCATTGTCCATAATTTAGCCTCATATGCAGACACAGTTGTCTGCTGCTGTTTCACAAAGAATCTTGGGTCACACTGCTGGAGTTTCAAGACCCATCGTGTATGTGATTACCAGTCAGACCTGCAGTGAGTACACAAGGACAGCAAATGGAAGATGCATTTGCATTGTTGTCACAATTTTGTCTCACGTGCAAACTGATTTTCTTCTGCTGCATACCTAATGCATGGCATTGCTTGTGCACACTAATCTTACAAAGTCTTCTTGCACATTCTTTTCTTTTAGTGAAGCTTCTAAAGTGATTGCTTGGAAATACAAGGTCTCCTTAATAAGCATGCTATGACTGTTATACTGTTGAGAGAGAGCTCTGATCTGAGGCTCAGGTACCTTACTGAGGATACAAGTATCCAGAAAGTAAGTAATTAATTATTATAAAGCTTTTTAAAGTGTATTGTCTAGGTAATAAAATAGTTACTAAAAGTGGCATTTTGACAAAATCCAAAAGCATTTCCATATAGACAAATACAAAAATAATAGTCTTTAAATTAACATTTTCTCCTTAATTTCTGATAAATTTCTTGCCCTGCACAAAGTACTTTATTGCCATTTTTCTTTATTTCTGCCTGTGGTATTCTTTGTTACTACAGAGCTGCAGGTTACTCCTAGAATATTTTTCTAAAATAGTATTGCTTTTTATGACAATAAGCTTCATTTGCTTCTCCTGTACAAAGCAAGTTCTTCTGGCTTGACCACAGAAAAAAATATTCAAGAATTAGATTGCTTTGCTTTGATCTTTAATTTCCATGGACATCAGGGTGCTTTGACAAGCAGCTACCCTTTGGTCAGGCAACTGAAGGACAGCAGACAAACAATATGCCACTATAGAAGTAGATTGCCACGGTGTATCTGAGAGGATTTGCTGGCATTTCCACACCCCAAATCGGGACTGCTCATATTGATGAGTGTCAAAAACAGGACAGCATTTGTAAAGGGTCTATTTAAATCAAGTAAATTAAATTAGTGTCTGTGAAGCTTAATTTCTTAATTCAAATTCCATGATGTTCTAATTCTCTGAGGTCACTGATCTATTCTAGTGTCAGTTGACAGCCAAATCCTAAGTGAGCTACATTAACACCTTGAGATAAATCTCTGTAACTAATAGCACTTGTTTCCCATTGTGCATCTTTTACAAAAGTCTCCTGACACTGTCTGATAACCTTTGCTGCTCTGTAGAAATCTGCTGAATAACCTCTGTTACTTTTACACAGATGTATATTGAATTGCTTTATTCTTTTAGAGCCATCATTCTAAAGCATGTTCCCCTTTTGGTATATTTCTCCTATCTCTTTCTCTCAGATGCTATTTTTGTCACAACTTTATAGTAATTTTAGTTTTGTCTGAAATTTTGCAATAGCATTTTTACTTCTTTTACCAAATAAATAAATGTAGAACCTGGATCAACTCCTTTATGTCAATACAACTTAAGAACTAAGAGAGGCTTTCTTCCTACAGAAGTCAGATGAATAAAAATAGTTCCCTTCTTGGCTGATAAGATCCTGATTCTGCCTTTGATAAGTCAAGCTTTGGAATTACTTTACCCTGCCCAAGTGATGTAGTAGAAAAAGATTTTTTTTCATCTGGTTACTGAAAAATACTTTTGTCTATGTAATGCAGGATTACTTAAACCTGTACTTACTTAGACCTTTTATATAGGCACTATTGAGTAGTAGGAAGATATAATTATTGTGAACAAATACATGTTTATTTTAAAATATATTTTCATAACCATCTTTAAATATTTATCTATTCTCAATTGTGATTTTAGTTTTGATTTATTATATACTTTGTGTCTAAGTACTACAGAGATCACTGTCTCAAACTGAGTATCTTCCATATATATAGTTTCCATAACAAAATAGGCAGAAGGTTTCAATGCCGGAAACAAAAGCAGGTGTCAAAAAAAAAAGCACAAATGCCAAAACAAAAGGGCAGTGTCATCAGCCCAAGTGAGGACACTGAGGTAATCTGGAATGCTGTTTGATTTACATTTCTGTTTGCTGAAGTTAGCTAAGAACAGCAAAACTCATTCATGTGTCCACCCGAAATGGGCTCAACTAGCCTGTGTGCCTCTTTATTCAGGGGTTTTGAATATTCAGCTTGTGTAAATTTGGTCTCTGGAGTTCAAAATCCCTTAGACAGGACATCTTTGCTGTTGGCAAGGACAAAGGAATTGTATGCAAGTTTGCTGACAACACCAAGCTGTGTGGTGCCATTGACATGCGGGAGGAAAGGGATGCCATCAAGAGGGACCTTGACAGGCTTGAGAGGTCGGCCTCTGTGAACCTCATGAAGTTCAACAAGGCCAAGTGCAAGGTCCTGCATCTGCATCAGGGCAATCCCAATCACAAATACAGGCTGGGCAGAGAATGGGCTGAAAGCAGCCCAGGTGAGAAGGACTTGGGGAGTGTTTATGGACATGAAACTCAACATGGCAGCCAGCAGTGTGTGCCCACAGCACAGAAAGCCAACCATACCCTGGGCTGCATCAGAAGCAGGGTGGGCAGCGGGCTGAAGGAAGTGATTTTCTCCCTCTGCTCTGCTGAGACCCTGCCTTGAGTAATGTCCTGGGGTCCTCAGCAAAAGAAAATTGCTGACTTCTAGAATGAGTTCAGAGGAGGGCCCATGAGTGGATCACTGGGCTAGGGCACCTCTCCTATGAAGACGGACTTCACAGACAGAAGAAGACAGGCTATGAAGACAGAGTTGGGGCTGTTTAGTCTGGAGAAGAGAAAGCTCTGGGGAGACTTTAGAGCAGCCTTCCAGCATCTGAAGGGGATCTAGTAGAGAGATGGAGAGGGACCTTTTACAAGGGCATGTAGTGATAGGACAAGGGGGAGTGGCTTTGAGTTGAAAGAGAGTAGATTTAGATACCAGGACGAAATTCTTTACTCTAAGGATTGTGAGGGTCTGGCAGAGGTTGCAGAGAAGCTGTGAACTTGCCATCGTAGATCCAGGCTGGATGGGGCTCTGAGCAACCTGGACTACTGGAAGGTTCCCTGCACATGTCAGGGAGTTGGAACTAGATGATCTTTAAGGTCCCTTCCAACCCAAACCATTCCATGATTCTATGATCATGAAGACATAAACAGCATCAGTATGTGATTACATCTTTTAATTTAAATAGGAGGTGTTCATCTCCTGATTAACATTGTCATATTTCAACTTTGTTAGCTGGAGGCTGTTTTCATATGCTTCTCTATTAGTTTTATAAAGGAGGAAAAAAACGATGAAAATAAGCCTGCTTATATTTCTACTTTTAATTAATGTGAAAACATTCATGGGAAACATGCAATATTTCAGTGCTGTGCTGTGATCCTGACTTGTATTTACTTCAGCAAGTGATGAATTAAGATGTAAAGTGAATGCTCTTTTTGACTGAAATGCAGCACATGGAAAACCAACTCTGTCTTTAAGTGCAGCCTTTCTGTTTTTCTCATGTTTCATATAATAATGATAAAAGGCAGCAGGTATCTCTTGGTCACTAATTTCTTGTATTCGTCAGTTTTTCTTAAATATATTTATGGTCATCCAAACAGAGCACTTCTTTCCTAGCTGCATCATAATCAAGCCTTCAAAAATGCTTTCTAATTTGCTTTCTAACTGCATATTTCTTACATTGAAATTGATTTGTTTTCCAAAGCTCATCTGAGATTGATTATCTTTCTCTGTAACCGAAATCCATTTCTCTGGCTATGAGTTCCAATTGATTTCACATCACCATTAACTGCTATATTAGTTTGTGTGCATATAAAACTGTTTGAACTAAGTTATTTCTGTGTGTTTGGTTTAACCTGTCAGGTTGAACACCACACAGTTGTTCACTCACTTGCCCACAGGGATGAGGGACGCAATCAGAAAATAGGTAAAACTTGTGGGTTCAGAAAAAGACAGTTTAGTAGAATGGAAGAGGAAGGGAAAATAGTAGTAATAATGATAATAATAATAATTAGACAAAATAATGCACAATGCAATTTCTCAACACCCACTGACCGATGCCCATTCCATCCCAGAGCAGCAGCTGCTGCCCCCCAACTAATTCCCCCCAGTTTTATTGTTCAGCATGATGCCAAATGGTTTGGAATATCCTGCTGGCCAGTTGAGGTCAGCTATCCTGGCCGTGTTTCTTCCCGGCTTTTTGTGTCATCATCCTCTCTATCCGGGAAGAATGAGAAGCAGAAAAGTCCCTGACAGTGTAAGCACTGCTCAGCAACAACGAAACCATCAGTGTGTTACCAACATTATTGTTATCCTGAATCCAAACCACAACACTGTACCAGCTACTAGGAAGAAAATTAATTCTATCCCACCCAAAACCAGGACACTTGGTTTCATAAAAACATCAGACCATCTGTAGTGAAACAATAACACCCAAGCTGATGGAGACATGAGAAAATATGTACATGCCCAGAAACAGTTTTATGAGGCCTTATTTTGCTTTATGATGTGTTAGCAAGAATAGTCAGTCATATGTTTGTATTTCATACATAGTAAACAGGAAAATTTTGAACTGCCGAGGTTAAGGTGGAGATGGCTGAGTATATTTTCTTTCAGTACACTTTTAATATCAGCAGTCTTTTTTCTCTTCCACTTTAAAGGTAATGAGATGCTGACTGTCTCATTCTTAGGGAACTCCATATATATGTCCTAATTGAATCAAATAAATTGTTCATAATAATATATTAGATATCACAGTAAAATATATCTATATTATGTTGGCTCAACAAAATTCTCTGTAGCTGTGATTAATGACTTTTTACTGTAAGACATACAAATGTATTAAGATAATGCTTTGATTTTTGTACAAGATTGATTTTTTACTTTTAAAAATGGACAAAGGAAAATGGGTTCTAACAGGCTATTATTTATCCAATTAGCAGTATATAGAAAGTTGGCCTCAATAGCAGGAGGAATATATATTTTGCTTATCATTGAGAAATACTAACCAGAGTTTAGTATTAGAATAAAATGCCATTGAGTCAAGTGTAATTAAGAACAGGAAATATGAAAAGGCAATATTTGCTGAAGTACTTAAAATTCAGCTGTTAAAACAGGAATTTTAACTTATGATTTCTTAATAATATTTTAGAATTAAGTAGTGTTTTGAACTTACAGGTGTTTAAATTTCCCAAGTGTGGTTAATTTTTAATGATAGGTCTGGTTAAGAAGTGAATTCCACTATGTTTACACAATCTTTCAAAGCCTTTAAGCTATAATGGAATCTTTTACACAAAATATTTGCAACAGAAGAGAGTGAAAGCATCTGTCTGTATGGAAATGTTGTTCTTTGTCTGGTAAAATTTTAACCTTATGTTTGTCTGATCATTTAGTCATCCTGCAGACAACTGTCCCATCAACTTGCACAGTACATGGCTAAATCTTGTGCCAAACTTGTAAAACAAATGAGATATGGCTTACTCTGTCACCTAAGCCATCATGTTCCTCATTATTATCAAAGAGATAAATGCAGAATCATCCTTGGAGCCTTTTGTTCAAAACATATTAAATACTACATGGCACATCCAACTACAATGGGTTAATTAACTGTATAGAAATAAATGTGGTTTTAGTTACCATACATTCAATTACATTGAGAGATTATTTTAATTCATCAGAACTCTTGGGTTAGTTGAAGGACATAGGTTTTCTTCCTTGGGCTAAACACCACTTATTTTAGCCTTTGAGTCCTCCAAGTATTTGCTAAAAATGAAACTGACTTGCAAAAGGTGGACTTTGAAAGATGCTTCCTGATGGCCTGCATACCATAACAAAATGTATTTGGCTAGCTCTGCACAAGGGCAGTTTGAGAAGAGGGTACTACTACCTACAGATTTCCTCTTCATCCACTTCAAATTTTTTTGTTTTGTTTTGTGGAGAAGAAAAAGAAAAATTTGAGGTTTTTTTCCAGGATTTACACATCTCACACCATGGTTGAACCAATGGTTAGAAGCAGATTGTTGTATGTAGACAAAATCTTAATGGATGCAGTGTGTGTGCAGATGTGCTGATGATGTGCTAAGCATGCACCAGCCTGGAGTGCATCAAATTACAAGAAATGCACACCTATCTTTCTATCTGAGATCTTCTTTCAACTTATGAGAGAGCATTCCCTTCAAAATCCCAGCACACAGTCTCCAGAGGATGACTGCTGATATTGTCCCATGATGACTGCACACTTTAGAGCTCTCTCTCAGAGCTAGAGGGCAGGGGCAGGTTTCACATATTGCAGACCTAGTTTTCATACCTTTCAAAAAATGTGATTTCACCGTGGAAGACAGAGTTAAACAAATTTGACTGATGCCAGTGGTACAGTCCTGATGTGGCTCATACCTACTTGAACAATCAGACTTCATGACTGTAAACTAATCTGGTTACTATAATTGTCTGACATCTTTAAGGATGACCTCCCCTTTTGATCTGTCTTTCTCTACAACCACAAGTCCACTTTGGCTCATTTCTTTCTTTCCCACTTGCAGCAAGCCTTGACTATTCTCTTAGCAGACCTGTTTCTAAAAGTCTAGGTTAATTTCCCTAGTGGTACAGCCTGTATTCTTACCCAGTATGATGTTGCTATCTTTCTCATTCCTGATTTGGAAATAGGCTTAGTGCAGTCTCATCAGTCTTGCAATGGTATTTGAAGATGTATGTCAGGGCCTTAACAGTTGTCTGTTTCATCTAGTTATGCTAATTGCTCTAAAGGAATCTGCTCTGACTCCTATTGTCAGAACATCAGGACAACAACAATAGTAATATGCCAAGGCCCACCTGATAGTTTCATATGGTGCCCAGTATAATGGCATTTCCAGACTAGAGCTGCCACTTTAAGACATGTTCATTTCTTCTTAAGAAGAACCATAACTTGTTTCTTCTGGTAGGGGTTCACTAAATGACTGCACATAGTGCACTTCCATCTCTAGATTTTGGCCAGAAAGATACTCCAGGGCAGATGTGAAAATTCATTCATGGGTCCACTGTTTATGTGTATGTACCTATGTAGGTATAGAAAAATTGCAAAGCCCTGAAGTGCTAAATCATATAACAGTGTCGATTGGGATGTGTGTATGTGTTTTGCTATAATTTTGACATTAAAAAAAATTGGGAAAGAGATCTTAATCTTTGATGCTCTGCAGTGTTTGAGACTTAGGAAATGTTTGGCATGACTCTTCACACCTAAACTGCACAGTGTTGGCAAAAAAAGACATCTGTGCATCATGTTCATTGACATAGGCCAGGGTCGTTTTCTTTTTTTTTTCCATGGAAGTTGTTGTCCTGCTATTTGAAATCAATAGTACATGAGATTAGATCAAATATAGTCAGGAGAAAACAATGATGAGAATTCTAGTCACACTAGAATGAGATAAAAATTTCCCATATGCCAGTTTCATATAATTAATAGTTGAATATGCTTCTTTGCAGTTCCCATGTGCTGTGATAACAAAATGGTGTAATGTGATACTAGAAGAGAAGCAGTCTTATATGTTCTACTGACTGCTGTATGTGTGTAACCTGGTAGGGCCTGTTTGTTATTCTGCTAATGATGTGTTGGGTTTTTACAGAAATGTTCTCACCCACATTACAAGCTCATGATGTCCTTGCTTGAGAATATCTGAGAACTGCTTTTTAAATAGATATTCATCAAGATACTACAGTGATGGGCTTATGAAATGGAGATTAAAGAGACATGGGTATAGACAGGCTGGAGAATCAAGATTTTGCAACCTAGAAGAATGGTTGCTTAAAACCTCAAGTTAACCTACTTTAGAATTAGGACATATTCTAAGCATGGACTCTCTTCCTAATTGTAAATAATTTTATGCATGTGTGTGTCTGTCAGAGAGGGAAAGAGAGAATATCCGACCAGTCCTTCCATGGATCCAAGGATCCTTGACTTCTGTGAGTCATATTATGCTTGATTTAAAGAGGTTTCTTCTGACATGATGTGGAAAGCTGGAAACTCCCTTGCGTGTAAGAGAAATACTTCTGCAATAACAGTGTGAACAGCAGCTGTTTAAAAATATCCTCTATGAGGTGGCTTTGAGAGGTCCAAGATGGGAGTTAGAAGATCCTCTGATCTCAGTGCTAATTTTTATTTGTTTACTACCATACATAATCTATCAAGGGCTTCTCTGCAGCCCACAGTGGGCAAGGCATGGCAAGTTGAAGGCATTGTCATGTCTGTTCTTGGTATTAACATCAGATGAGGGTAGGCTCATCTGATATTCCTTCTCTTCTGTGGGAAGTATCATTGGTACACTGTTGTGGCTTATTTTTAATCACAATAGGTTAATAGTGGGAAGTGGAATCAGTTTTCAAAACTGACATTCCTGAAGGGGATAGATAGATAAATGTGTTAGATTAGTGTAGTCCAAAATACCTCTATCACATAAAATCTCTAAAAAAAAACTTTGGAAATATATCCTTAAACATATCATCTTACGCAGTCTGAATTTTATTTGCATAATCAAATATTCAAGGTGTAAGTGGTAATACATCAAACTCCAAATCAAATTAAGGAACGAAACAACAAAATCCCAAGTTATGGGATGCCTACTACCCTGAGTGCCAGAGGAGGTAGAAGAGGCTGAGTACTTCTGTGTAGAGAACAGGGCTGTTACTGTGTGATGGCTCTGTGGGGTTTCTTAATCTCAGTTTTACATGTTTGCTCCTCTTTGTGGATTTCTGGCTGAGCTGATTGGGGTAATTGATTCTGCCCACAGTTTCACTGGCAAACCACAGTGAACCTGGGTTCTCCTACTCTTTGGACTTGCCTTCTATTACTTGCTTCATCAGAAGGAAATTCTAGTCCTATCCACTCAAAATAGGGCAATAGCATTACAATAAAATTACTACAACACTTTAGGTTCTGTAGTGTCCCCATACAGAGATGTTCGTTTTTTCAGATGAATCTACAGAATGAGTAGGAGTAAATCCAAATTTAACTTTATTCATTTGCAAGTTCAGGGTAGTCCAGCAGACACTGCTACACTTAAAGTACTGTCATCCTGACAAGATTTCTAGCTCCCTTCAGGCCATGATGCTTTCTGGTCACATCACACATGACAGGACTCTATTCAGGTGATCCTCCACCCAAATAACTCCCTTTTCTTTCCCCTTTGAACCTGCAGAAAGACCATCCCTCTACAAATAAAGCAGCAGCTGCATCCTTCGTGAGGTGTGTGGGTGTGGGTGTGTTACTTTGGTATAAATTCTAATTAATCCCATTTATAGAAGACCAATGCATGCTGTGTAGGAACAAACCACATGAAAAATTTTAGGACAAAAGGCAGGAAGCTGCAAGAAATCATGAGAACAATTGTGTACTAGAAATTAGAAGTAAATATAAACTTAAGCAAAAGAAATTATCACCAAGGATGAAGGATGCAGGGCAAATTTTGCAGCTATAGTCATCTATAACCTGTACTTTTTGCCTTTAAAATACATAATAAAGGTTTTTTATTAATCAAATCACACCGATTTTGCTAAATTTAGTATTAAGATGCCAGGGTACTTGCAGTTTACAAAGATATGTCTGGATATTATGAGAAGCATTTAAAAACCTCCCAACTACCTGTATTCTTCTATTAGCTTTTGGTTTCTGGATTGTGCAACTTCTAAGTCACATCTTTTCCATCTGAAGATTCTTTTTATAGGTGACTCAACTAACAGAGGCATGATGTATTATCTAATTGAAAGAGTGAATAAGACTCTTCAGGAATGGCAGAAGACTCATGATGTTAAATGTTATCACAATATCAATGAGGGGAAAACATTTATCAGTTACTCCTACTACCCCCAGTTCTGGATGAATGCAAACCAGAGGCCAACTTTTGAAAAAGCACTAGAACAGCTGCTGCAGAGGTACTGCACAAACTCTGTATTTGTTTGTATTATCATTCTATTCATGAATGTGTTTAACACATTTTACAATTCAAGTCAGTAAACAATAAAACATAACATGCACAGACCATATTGTGTAGTTAAAAAATAGCTGAAAATTACATCAGGCATCTGATCAGGGTGCCAGATACAGTTCAGTGAAATGCAAAGCAATGTAGTTAAAATATTTGCCATCTGTTTCAAGCAACATGTGTTGTTTTTCTTTTCTGGGTTTCAGATCACGTCCCCTGGAGAACACACACCAGACCGTGTTAATTGTAGGTGGTGTTCAGTGGCTTAACTCCAATCACCTGCAAATTATTCAAAAGGTGTTGAACAGGTAATGTTATGTACTTGGTGTTATTCCAGTTTTTGATATGATAAATTATGAGAAACAACAAAAATTTTTAAATATTAACTTTTCATTTGTTTTTTTCATAAGTGTGTAGTTAAGTGACTTGGGAAAAAATAAAACTTGTATTGTCTTTTGATGTGTCTGTGTGCTGGTCATGGATGGAAGGCATAAGTAAAATATGTGTCCTTGCTTTTTTTTAAATTTGCAAAACAGGGAAAATCTATCAAACATCCTGGTAATTGTCAAATCCATAGGGATGGGCTTTCACCTTCCAGTGGATGGAGTCCATTCTCTATCACAGGTAAGCTACAGTACATTTTGAGCGCATTTTATGGAATACTTGTCATGCCATCATTAATTTTGCTGTCTGGTCAAAATATGTTATGTCTGCTGAGCACAGTGTAAATGGATCAAAGGAGGATTAATGTTTGTATTTGCTCATAAAATTTACTAATAGGGTTTCAAACCAATTTCCTTATTTCATGGATTCTGCTGCAATCAGAGAGCCATTTGAGATGTCATGCTTAGTCAGCTGTCTCAAGAACCAGAGGAAGCCCCAGTATTAATCCTGCTGCCAAAATTCAGAGATTGTGCTGGGGATAAGCAGATTGCTCCTCATACTACATTGTGCATAGGCCCTCCCCAGGCTTCCTCCATGGTTATTGCTGGATCCAATTCACTTGTCTGGATTGCACAACTCAATAAATCTATCTTGACCCACCTATGAAGCCAGAACATTACAGAGCAGCTGGAATGTACCAGTGAATCCAGCCTGTTATTTGCACGTTAATCAGATGTTACAATCAGTTTAAATCATATCCAAGACTCTCAGAGTAACAAACGTGCTCATTTCAATGCACTGTGTAACTCACTCAATTAATTATTTTTATTTACAATTTGGACAATGATTCTCTATTGAACACACATAAAATGCCTGGATGAGAAGCACTGGAAGGCAGAACGGAGTAAATGATGCCTACCAGTGCTGTGTATCATGCTCCAGCTATTCCCAGGTGTTGAAAAGAGAAAATTACTGCCTTTCACAGATTATGTACAGCACTTCTTGTGCTGGGGACTAGCACCCACATCCTTTTGCAACCAAAACACACTGCTGTATTCAGCATATGACTTCCTGCTACTCTCACCCTTCTCTTTGCTACAGACTGCCCTGTTGGATTTTCCCATTCTTTCTAAGTTAGTACTGCCTATCTGCCTTGTCTCTAGTGAATGCCTTCTTATTGATTCAAACCATTTTCCTAATTTATCTGGAGAACCTAAATAGAATAGAGTAAGGAAATTGTTGTCATCATCAAGAAGAAACATTTTCATAGCTCCTGTCATAGTTTTCACAAAGTTCAATCCTAGGATGAAGAGCTTCAATTCAGGGTATGTGAGGCAAGGATAGAGTATTAAAGGCTTCCTAAGACTTTTTCTTATTCATTAAATTTACAAAACTCCAGAAATCAGCTACAGTGCATAACCAACATTCTTTTTCCTATCAATATTGGAATCATATGCCAAATTACCCATGTGGTTTGTATGCTTTAGGCTTCAGGATTACCCCAGCTACTCTCAAAGGCCTTTTGTCTGCCATGTCGAATCCACTGCCTCACCAACTTTATGGCTAACTATTTTTCTATTCTTGGTCTTCCTGAAATATATTCAGAAATAATAATCTGCTCTTCAGTATAACCATATTTAAGATACCTATGGTCCTATAGTCCCTTTTAAGCAACTGCTTCTATGAATTTGATTTGAAGCTGAATTTTTCTTTAAAGGAATGGTTTCACCATTTGTTACAGACAAACTTTATTAGTGGAATTTTTTTCTGAATTACACCTCATATTAGTGAAATACATATTACAAACCATTACCCAAGATTTATATTTTAAACAGTCATGAAATCTTCCTATAAAGGAAGCTGCACATCTACTGTAAAGTAATTATAATTTCTCTAAAAAACCCTACTGACTACATCAGTCTTGGAGTAGTAGCTTTTATCAAGAGTGAATTTATAGTAATCCGTGTCTGTAGTATAACATAATTGCTTATTCAAAACACAGTTTTGCTATTTTTTCCATGACACAATAACCTTTAAACAGTCCTGACAAACCATTGCAACATTTTATCTGGAATGCAGGCAGAAGTGCAAAACTTGTGGAATGAAAACTTGATTATTCTGGATACAGCAAAAAATTTGGGCTATGAAGTGGTTGACACCTTTGTCATCACCATGGGACGTTACAAAGAATTCCTGCGAGGGAAGTGCGGCTGCCATTTCCATGAGGTAATAGTTTACGTTTATATCATTCCTGGGTATTTAAGATATTTTGACTGTCAGATCTTAGAAACAAGAAGGTATGTGGTGAGGTCAGCGTCTGTCACTCAAAGTTAGGCCTGAATACAAAACGTGGCTAAAGCAGTTTGTATGGTGGCACTTTGGCACTTATCTGTCACTGCTCACAGTGAAAGGCAACCCAAGGACATGCTGAACTGCTGGCATGGTGACATAAAAATAAGCTTGCCCTTCTGCAAAGGTAACTCATATAAAAGAATGTTGCACCATTTTCAGGTTCCTGTATTATTTGTTATGTGTTATATATCTCTGCTACTTCTGCATGGACTCAGTTTCTCGTTTTACTCAGTCTCACAGGTTTTTGACTGATGCATTCCTAACTGAACAGCTCAGCACACTTACTTGAGACCATAAGTACAGTTAAAACGGAGCTTAAAATTTAAGAACCAATCTTACTGCTGTATATCTGTTTTCCTATGTCTGAGAAAAAATGATCTGGAATAGTTACCATGATCCACTGTACAAACAGAAAGGGAGATTACTTGCTCTCACTCACACCCGTAGTCCTGCTTTCTGGACTAAAACTAACAGAATTTTTTTGGGAATGTTATCAGACTCATGTGAGCTCATGTGCCATGTGTCAGCCTCACAGCTGGTTTCCACCTCAGACTTCATGGTAGCTCACGTGTTTTCAGGCTAGTGCCATGGCCTCTATCATGCTTTGGGGCCAACACCAGCAGTGTGGTTAGTTAACCAGTTCTCTAATATATTCTGCTCAATACTCGAGAGGAACAAACATAGCTCAGTCCAAATGAAGCTGGAAAAGAGGGAGTAAGTCACAGAGCAGCTATTTACGTGATTGATAAATAGTTCCATGGAGCAAATGTTTCCCTCCATTTTACCCAGACAGCTGTACTGACCCTTTTTTATCTAGAACCTCGATGCTGGTGTTTTTGTGGATGATTGCTGATTGCTGATGTTTGCCATTTCCACAGATCTTGTGAGTGAAACAGAGAGCTTCAAAATTAGATATTTCAAATGCTTTGTAAGGAACTGGGTAGAAAAACAGCAGTGCGTGATCAGTCATCAGCATTTTTCATGTACTCCTCCATCATTTTGTATGAGCTCATGTGCAGAGTTAGTCTTGCTTCTCTGCTGAAGGAATCTCAACAGAGCATGAGTTTCTGGGGAGGATCAGGGGAGAATTTGGCTCACAGAGGTGTTATTAATGAGGCTTGAGAGGTGCCTGAAAGAGCTATAGATATGCCCATTAGAATCCATCATGCAACAAAAACCAGATTTGATCCTTGAGGAAAGCAAAAAAAAAGTCTTTGAGTCCTTTTGATACTTCATTAGTTTTAATAGTTTTGTCATCAGCTTATTTTTGCATCCTGGCTAGTGAAGTTTTCATTAGGTGCTGAAGCAGTTTGCACCAGAAAAGTGGCATTTTGCCCCCAAGGATAAAGCCAAGAACACTGTGTAAAACCCCAGCACTTTTCATGTTTTCTGAAACCAGATGAAACAGATTAAATCTTGTGCTTTGTACTTTCACTTTCTTTCTCTTAAAAATGGAAATTCCTAAAGTCTCAGAAGATGGCACCCCTCTATAAATGCCATCCAAGCTAAAGCATGGCTGTGCAGAAATGGAGGACTGGCCAAACTGTGCACTCAAAAAACAAGAACTGAAACGCCTTCAGCAGTTCTCATTTAGTTCTCACTAGCTCGCTGAAGAGAAAGCTATTTCCTCTGAATGGCCTGAAGAATTGAGTTCCCACCAACAGAGAGTCTCAGGTGACCCTGATAGCACAGAAATCTCCATCTCTGTAGACTTTACAATCTTTGCTCAGATTTCTAAGGGATCTGGACTTTCAAAGGGATTATACTGAGCTGGGATAAAATATCTTGCATAACCCTAGCATAATTCTAGTTCCATGCACACATGAAAACTTGATTTTTTTATCTACCTCATTCTTTGAAAATTCTTATGGATATCAGCACTATACAATTATTACAGAAACTATTTTAAAATTCAGATTTATTTCCTATTTTAGTGGCAGTGAAATCATAATCACTGCACAGAAATTAGCAACTTTGGGATTTTTGTATCTTAATCAGTGTCTGGCTGCTGGTGGCTGGGTGAACATTAGATTGCATTCCTCTGAGATTATGCCTAACAGGAATGCAGTTTGGGTGATTGGTTCAAGGTGGCATCATTTTGAAATAATTGTAAGATCTAAGGCACTAATTTAGAAAAATGAACCTACATAATTGCATGCAAACAAATAATACCCCTTGGCTTAGCTGTATGAAATTGATCAGAGGATATATTAATTTTCTACATGGATAATTCCTGTTTTCAGTTCTGCCAGCTCCCTCATAGTCTCTCTGCTCCGTCTTTCAAGCCTTTGCATATGTTATTTCTTCACTCACACCTAATTTTGTATTATTTATTTAATTTATTATAAGCTTCACCACATATGAGTGTTGATTTTGAGTGTTCAGTGACAGTAAATATATATTATATTATTAAAAGCTAGCATGCATAAATATGTTCATTAATAAACGAATTCTGCATTTTCATGTGTCTGCTGTGATTGATATAGCAGGAAAACTCATGGACATCAGAGCTATCAAGTCAGCATATATATACTATTTTAAAAATAAGTTAACCATCTTTTCTGCATTCTCTGGGTTTGCCACTGCCTGGGCTGAGATCCTCTGCCCTGCATATTGTATGCAAGGTTCTAAAGTTTTGTCTCTCTCAAAGCTGCTTCATTATTCATCAGTGACTGGGTATGCACTGAGACAAGACCTTCAGCATTTCACAGGGGATCATCCCTCCAGTTGTTAAGCTCCTGACAACCATACCTTTCATTTTCTGACTTGTTAGTCCCATGAGCATGTTTTTATTCCATACAAGTTGAACAAAATCATCCCAGAACTTTATACATATTTCAGAGGCCAAGGTGAAGCATTCTTCAACAATAAGTTACTGAATCATGTTGTGGTTCTGTCCCTGTGGTGTTCTGGGGAAAGGAATGTTAAATTGCATCATAACTCCCTTCTTGAAGAAACAAGACACATGAGGGTTTTCATCTCAATGTGGATCTGGGCCAGGTTTGCATCAAGACCTCAGAATGAGGCATTCTCACATGGCTTATAGCTGAGCCACGTTATATGTTCCTCAAGTGCTTGGTATCAGAGCAAGATTTAAACCTTTCTGCAATTTGGAGCAGGCATGAGTTTGTTTTTCCACATGCTAAAAATATACAGACAAGCTGTTGAGTATGAATTTTACTGTTTTAGGTAAATTGTCTCTAATGAAGAGAACAGAGTCTAATACACAAAGGCATTACAAAGTCAAACAACTGAGTATAATGAGCATGTAGATTTCAAAAATTAAGAGCTTGCTCTTTAGTTAGTTTGCAACATAACAAGTTGGCAATTAAAATAATATTTATGAGCAACTTGTGCCTCAAGGTAGGAGTATCAGGACCTGCTTCATGGACAACTGCCTCAGCATTTCTACACAAACAGCTGTGTGTCTGTCTTTCTAGGTGCAGGCAGAAAGCACTCACATATGTCATTTCTTTTGCAGGTGGTGAAATCCAATCCCTCTGAAGAAAGGCCACACATAACAATGACGTTATCGAGGCACTATACACTGGGGAAATATTTCGGCAGTCAAAGCAAACCATCACAACTGCAGGACTATGCAACAAATTCTCAGTCCCCATATCATGTCCGAGGTCCAATAAATCAAGTGTATTCTGAAATCCTTCTCAGCAGGCTCTGTGCAAGTAAGAGGCAGTTTGTCAGCACATAGCCACTCTTGGATATAGCACCGAGACTAGAGAAGTGCCACTGCCTGAGTGACAGTTGAAGGACCACGGTGAATTTATTATATGCTTCCTTGATTGACTGCATGCACACAAAGAGAGTTTGGAACGCATTTTTCCAAAAACCTTGTGAAATTAAGATAAGCCCTGGTGACTCTGTTGTGTGAAAATGGAAGATGGAGAGTTGCAAAGGAGAGAAGAGGGGAAGTTACTTGAACTGTTTCCAAAGACTAGAAAAGCTGTAGTTCAAGCAAGTGTGTATTATTGATAGTAAAAAGAGACCTATATATTGACTTGAACATTTGGAAAGGGCTGTTTTAGGTCTTCAGCACTATCTAGTTTTCTATTTATAGAGACACTGTAATATTTGAATGTATTTAGAAACTGACTACATTCCATTTGAAAGAGTTTTATTTAATGTGGACAGGTTTCCCTTCCATATCAAATCTTTTCTGTTTAGACATTTGGTTTATAGAATCTGAAAATGTCTATTAGCATGTTACTAGTGATGCTGAGTTTTGAACTCTAGTATTCTTAGTGAAAACACATCTCTTCTTTGTAACTTAGATGGAACAGATATCTACTTTTTTGCATGTTCAGAAGCTAATAGGGAGATAGGTAACCTACACTTGAGATTGATTGTAACTGTCTCAATGTAACATGTAAGTATAATGAATTTGTTGACATAAATTTATTTATGGTCCCAGTTTAGGAGGGTGTCCATATGCAGGAAGAATGCTTAGATAAGTGCTTCAGTGTCTACCTTGGTCTGTAAGCCAATCAAGTACTCTTCCTGCACGGAAGTGCCATTTCTTTAATGATTTTTTATAAAATATTTGCCAGTGTGTGAAGCCAGTACCACAAACATAACAAAAATCCCACTTGCAAGCACACAAGAATTTCAGGATCTGGTAATTCATCTATCATAAGAAGTGTGTGATGTGATGGCAACAAAATATACTGCCAGCATCTCTTGCTTGGCGCAGATAAGACCTTCTCTGAATGCCCGTTTCAGTTCAGATCTTCTTTGAACTGCAGTTTCATGCTGTAGCCCAGCTACATTCCCAGTGTTTGCAGACCTTCTGTGAGTGACACTCCAGGGAGAAGCTGTGTGCTGGTCCCACAGCACTGGCAGCCCACTCATTCACAGCTGTAGTGCCCGATGAGAAACCATGCACAATCCAAGATTAGCTGCTGGGTGAAAGGTCAGTGGCAGCCCACGGGACTGCTATCCCTACAAATTATCCAGTTATGGATTTTTATTCCTCCAGTCACACAGCAGGCAATCAAGGCACCACTCTACCACCATGCATTAGAGAAGGGTGTTTTAACCAGGCAAGTGCAAGTCTAACAAAGGATCTGCTGAGTTCTATGTTGTGTTTCCCTATCACAATTTTGCATATAATCCTCCACTAGCTTTTATTTTGGGAAAGGAAGCCACAAATAATGTCAGGGAATAAACGTATTGTAGCAAGGAACTAATGATCATCTTACATGCCTTAGTAGCACACAGAGGGGCTACCCTGTATAGAAGTAGGGCTAATAATTCATGGCACAACATTTAGTATTTGCCTAAGATCCTGTATCTACCAGCAGTCTGGATGCTCAGCTATAGTTTTGTGAATTTGTGCTTCTTCAGGTAAGATATGTAAAGTTATAATAGGAAATTGTCATGCAATATGGAGTTTGGAATCCTAGATGATATAGAGTATCCTCCAAAATAGGATCTGGAATACCTAATTTAAGGCACCTTTCTGTATATTGAAAAAGCTCCTAATTTAGATAATGACAAAATTATTGAGATAGTATGATTGTTTCTGTATAATATGCTGCTGATTGCTAACAGCAAATATCCCCAAATTTCAATGTAAGGTTTTCCCCAGCATGGAGATCTACATGAAAAATGGGTCGGGAGCTGTGCGTAAATACTGAAAATGTCAGCATTTGGTTTTGAGCAATATGATTATCTAAAGAATATAATTGTATGTAAATGATGTAATATATTCTTTTGGGTCTGGAAATCCAGGGCTGCATGGCCTTAAAGCTGAAGGATAGAATGTCATCATTAATATTAGTAGATGCAAAATAAAGCCAGATGTCTTTGGTATTAAGATGATTGATGACAGGTGCATTATAGTTCTGCTTCTGATAAGATTTTTTTTGCAGCTCATTTAAATCCACATGCTGTTACTGTTCTGAACACAAATATTTTTAAGGCATTAACTGGGTTTTATGTTTTTGTTTATTTTGGTGTTTTGGTTGGGTTTTTTTGTTTTTTGGTTTTGGTTTTGGTTTTGGTTTTGGTTTTGGCAAAACCTATTGCTGAAGCATCAGCTTAGTGAGTAAAGGAAAGAGCTGACTTTATTACACTGTAGTGGATATCAGTGAATGTGCAATTCATCAGTTCTGGTTTTACCACAAAATGGTTTACATGTGCTATACACCCAGATGTCTTAATGCTTTCCAAATCTTAATATTTTTCAAATGTATTAAATGCATATTTTCCTGTGTATTTTCTATTTTTTACATGTCTATGTACATTTATTTGTCTGTACAAAGTCATTGGTACAATTTGCAAATTGATCTTTATTTAAACGAGTTCTTTGAATAAGCTTTTTCCAACACTATGTATGATCCATGTAGTCTGAGGAATAAACAAAGGATACTAAGCTACATTTTTTTTACTTAACTTTAAAATATGTCTAGTATCTCTATGTATATGAAAGATGAGAGTTGAGATTGACATGCAAGGATTGTTTGCTCATATGCATTAAAATTTATGGATTAAGTCAAAAAAGGATGACTGTGTTTGAATTCCAGTGAGATCACGTGTTGCTATCTACAGTTTACTCTAGAACTATTAAATCTGCTGTAACATTGTACCTGAATAAACACTGAAGTGTTCCTATAGTCCATATATCTACCTTAGTCCCATTACTTACTTTTAAAATAGCAAAGGACTTAGCTATCATGTTGAGTTCCACATCCTAATACAGACATGAGTGGCTCTGGAATTAGTGGTAGAATTGAAATATTTAAGCTGAGGAACAAGTCCTCTTCGAAGTGGGGTTTCCTGCTCATTGTCTGCCCAGCAGCATTTGGAGTTTAGAACAGAACTAGGGCATACGTTAGCTACAGACAGAGAAAGAATGAAACTGTGTTGCAAAATAAATACTCTGATATACAGGGCAGTAGTCTCAGTTATTATTGCATGCCTTTAGCTGAAGCTGGAGCATGATTTACCAGTGTCCAGTAAGTTGCAACTCCTCACCTCTCATGTAGATGTTGAAGAGTGAATTGGGTTAGAGCCTTACAGGGTACCTGGCCACCATGATCAAGTCCATCTTAATAAATATCTTTGGAATAAATGACTGACTGGAATAAAAAATATTTCCCATTTTGTAGGGAAATGCCTTGACAAGTCATCTCTGTCATCAGAGTTGGTAGATTTCAGGGAGCTGAAAGAATGGACTACGAATACAACATTTTGTCTTGGTATTCATTTGAAAATTATAATCTTTAGAATAATCTTTCACACTGTTAAATACAAGGCCTTTATTTTTCTCTTCTGTGACACATTAAAGGGACATCAAAGTAAGTTTATTTGCTTAGTGGGTGGGGTAGTGAGGCATCAAATTACCTCAAGGTTGAAATAACCACTAATAGTTATGATTCTGTTGCTATGTTAAGCCAAAGAGAATGCTTTGAAGATGCAGATATGTGTGATATTAAGTTGACTGCAGTCCAGGGATCTTTCAGATTACTCTTTTAGAGTAAAGCAATTTTTAGAGGTGCAGTGAACTATTTGGCATAGACTCAAACTGCTAAACAAGTCTGTAGGGTCACATGAAAAATATGGTCTTACCTTTTTGTTTGCCTGCTAGCTTTGCATCTGGCTTGTTTTACCTCACTGGCTATCTGCACCTGCTCTACCCCACATCAGCCTTTCTTTCAGACGACCTTAAAAATTTGTGTTTTGTCAGACTAACAACTTCTGAGAAATCTGAGATATAATTGATGCAAATTCAGTCTGAATTTTCAAAATACATTTTTGTCTAGAATACAGCAGGGGTAGAAAGAGCCGCTTGACTAGGGCAGTGATTTTCTTTGATGAATTTAAAACAGCTGTGTTGTATTAAGTAGTTAGTTTGCACTAGCACTTAGCTCTTCATGGAGGTTGCCTTTGCCAAGCAATAATCCATTTTTCAAGCTCCACTGCACTTTTTACCTGTGTAAATCTTCCAAGCACCAGAACAGTCTGTGTAAAATGCAGGCATAGCTATTTATTGGTGGTGGTACATATTTGCTGGTACTTTCACAGTATCCATGGAACAGAAAAGCTCTGACTACACAGTAAAAAGACACTGTGCATTTTAGGCTTACTTGCCTGTGATTAGTTTGTACTAAAAATAGTACTACATGTCAGTCTGGAGCTAAGTGCCCTAGAAAACTACTCAAGTCATTAACTACAATGGTCAAGATGGGCTTGTGGGGTCACAGCAGGGTTGTCTGCAGCACAAGTTTCTGTTGTGATGGACTTCTCCCATTTCTATGTTTTTTCTTCTGACTGTTTGGCCAGCTCTTGGCACCTGTGGGCAGCCCCTCCGGCAATCCCTCAAGCATGTTCAACAGCCTTGGCAAGGGACAAAATATTATTCATGAACTGAAGATCAAGCATATGTCTAAATAAAATTGGAAGTCTTTATGAAACATAGCATCTATTAAGCATCACCTTTATTTCTTCTATTACTGAACTTCCCTAATGAGGAGCAGGAGTCATTCCCTTTCAGCTAAAACTCAAATACCAAGGTGTTTTCCCAGCTTTTGACAGACTCTTTTCCTACTGCTTGCTTGCCTGAAATGAAGGGAGGGAACTGCTCTGCATGCTCCTGCCTAACAGAGTGAGGTGTGTTCACACAGGCACTGCAGTGGGCATTTCCCTCCCATACCTCATTGTGGGGACAGCATTCCCACAGCAGATGGTGTTTTCAATATTGTGGGTTTTTTATCTGTTTTGAGCAGTCACAGTCTATGTGGTTAAAACAGACAGCTCAGTGTCTGACCGCCTGTCCCAGTGCTGCTCTAAGGATGCTGAGTGAACTCTGAGTGAAGACCAAACTAAAGAACTAAAATCCTTGAGTGAGGAAGAAAAATGACTCAGACACCTCTTGACAAAGGGAAGTTATGAAGAGCTCACTGCAGATCAAATGTGTGAAACTAATGTTGTCAGGAGCCCTTTAAAGTTAGTAAATGATATGGTTATTCTGAGGGTTGGAAGTGGCAGAGTTTCTCGCTTGCCATGTTTCAAAAACATCTTTTATATTTTCTTTTGTTCTTGTCATTATCAACTTCAATATTTCTGTTATGATTCTGCGGTTTGAAGTAATATTTCTACTCTGCTTGATAATGATTGTGCAGCCTCTCCAGATGGTAGTCAAATCGTCTAACAGATGAGAGAACTTTTATTAGTTCTGAATTGTATTTTTCCTTTACTTCCATATGCCAGTTTCAAAGTTTCTTTATATTTACAGAAAGCTTTAGTTATGCTAGCTCTAATGCCTCCAATATATTCAAAGAAACCTGCCAATCCTTGTTTATCCTAACAGGATGGAAAACACTTTAAGCCTTGAAAACCTGACCTTGCAGGCCATGAGATAATGCAGCACCCAGCATGATTTAACCCACAAACGGTTTCCTCTGAAATAGAGAATCACAGTTGTGCTCTACTTAGGTTTTCACTGGGGTGATTACAATTTAAATATGATTTATGTGGACTGATAGATGTGTTTTTTTATCTCAGGGCCTTTGTTGAGCTCTCTTTACAGCAAATGGTATCTATTAGCTACTGTAAAATCCTGTTTCAACATCCTTTGACACTGTGTCCTGCCCAGTTCTTATAAAACACATACATACAAGTGGATTTACTGCTGATGGTAAAAGGTTAAATCATAACAGGTCTTACTGCTCCAACCATTACTGTTCCCTAAATTCTACATTGCATCATTTTTGTGCAATAACAAGGAGTCAGGGTCTGGTAACCTCTTAATGCAGGGCTCTTGAGTCTCCAGAACATTTCAGTACTGTAGCCCTGATGGAGTTATCAAAATAACACACCTTCAGCTGTGAAATGCAGAGCCTGCAGGCATACTCAAAACCTGCCTGTTGGATCAAGGCCAGCCTGGAAATCAAGGATGACAGCTTCTAGATACTGTTCTCAGGCACCAAAACCTAGTTTCCTGCTTAACTTTACGTATTTAACAGAGGCATTGAAATTATGATTGTGGTCACATTAGGCTTCTTTCTAATCATTACAGAAAGATCAAAATCTGAATTATTCTCTAGAGGTGTCTATTATTTCTACAGTATTGCTTACTGTAAGGGGAACCTGAAGAAACTCAGATTTTTCTGATTGGTGCCTGAAGTTTTGAGAGAAGAATGACAGTTCAACAGAGATGTGTCTGTGGGATTCATTATGCAGATAAGAGATGTTTTTGCATCCCCCTTCTGCTCCTTTACTGCAGGAACCTGATCACAAGCCCACTACCACCATCACAAGGAGATGCTTTCCAGAATGGATAACATGGAACATTCTCAACATCTGCTTCTGGAGCTGCTTATATGTTTAACAGTGCACTAGATCAGAAAGATGCCAGTCCTGCAGGTGAGCAGAACATTACATGGATGGGATATACTGGTTTAGGACCCTTCATTTGCCTAAATTAAGAATAAATCTCCACCTACTGCCTTACAAGAGGGCTAGGTGAATGTCTGTTACTGTGAGAAAAGCCAAGATGACAGGCACCTAACTCCAGGAAACAACAGAGATTCTTTTTAAAGTTTAGAGGTCATATCAGAGACAGGTACCTGGTTGGTAACTGAGGGCCCCAGCTTCTAGCCCTTATTTCTGTACCAGAAGTGCATTGTGAGCCCAAGCAACTTAGGGACTGCTGACCACTGTGCAGGAAAAATGTCTAATAGGCATTAAAAAAAGGGCCTAACCACAGGGCCACATTCCCCATTTTGGCTCTATTAAAAATTTAGTGCCCTTAGCATCTCTTCATACCTCACACACAAATACACCCCCAACATTACCGCTCTGCGTGTAGCTGTTCGTGTAATTGCTCTCTACCTCAGTTAAAAAAAATACAGTATAGAAGAGACCTCTTTGAATTGTAAACTGTAAACTAACTTGTGCAATTTCAGATGGTTTGAGTGGGGCAGCTGTGAGATAGCAGTTATGACAGGGTGAATAGTAGCATCCCCAAAGACATAAAAGGGAAAGGCAACTGGAGAGCTGGAGCCAGGAGGGAGCTGACAATCTCCCCACAAGTATGATGCAGTAAAACCACATCCATCCCCACTGACGTGCTGTTGGCGGACTTGTACTCTCTTCCTGGGGTCTAAACGCCTGGTTGCAAAGAGAATATCCTTAATGCGAATAAATACCTGCTACACATACAGGTTTGTAAATGAGATGAAAAGGTTCAGAAGCAGGAACTTCTAAGCGTTTGGTAACTCTATCTAACTGTGTCTAGGGAGCCCGAGGGACTACTGTGAATCTACAGAACAAGTTAACACCTGCTCCTCACACTTCTATTAATTAAAATTCAGTAGAGATGCAAGTCATTGAAATGAGTGATCTGTCACTCCACAGGAGCCAGTCTGGAGGGGAGCATCTGTCTAGACAATGCTGCAATTACCACATTTTGTATCTGGTATGCCATCTTCGTGCTTCTCCAGCCTGGGCACTTGGGTTATTTCCTAAGGCATGAAGGACAGAATATCAGCCCTCAAGTTCACAGTCATTTCTAGTTTTGACTAGACAAATTCCAGACAATCTGTTTTGATTATGGGTCAATAAGGTGCAGAGTTGCCTATAAGCTCTCAACCTCCAAATAACAGCACCACCATCTCAACACTACACAATGTGGTCCTGCAGTTACTGGAAAAGAGTTAGTGCAGTAGCACAGCCCAGTCTTTGGCAAGCAAAGTGACTGCCTTAGGCCAGATAAGGGCAGTATCTTGTACATCTAGAAAGACTTTTATTTTTCAGAAGAGATGCTACCTGACTGGATTTGCTTAAGTTTATTCCACTTGGAAACTTAAGCTCTAGCCTTGCTCTGTACACCATAATGAGGTTTCTGCCTCCTTTTGGGACTTGGGGAAGCTAGGATGGTCCTGTCCCATTCCATCATCCTGACCACACATTTTCTGGGATGTTTGTAAGTGAAAACACCACACTGACTGTTTGTTGCCTGATTCAAGGCTGTCGTTGCCTATGCTGAGCAAAGGCTTTCTACACAGAGCATAGACGATCTGAGGAGAAAAGTCCTATAGAACATTTAAGGATTTGACAGTAATTCAGCCACAGACAAGTTGCTGAAGTGGAAAGTATGGCTAAAGTCCAAGTGGAAGCACACTGCAATATAAAATGAAAGAAAAATCAAGGCTTGATTTACAAGGGCTCTAGTAAAAATGCTATGACACAACACTGGTAGATTTTAAATAGGGATTCGAATCTTCAAACCTTTCACCAAGTAATATTGAAGGATCTAGACTTTTTTTTGTTTGTTTGCTTCAGAGAGAATTTTTGCAGTGTTTTTCTCATCACACAATAATATTGATAGCAATGCAAGCTGAAATAGGAATCTGAGGTCCAATCCTGGCTTTTTCACACATAATAACTTATTACATTTGAAGAAAATATAGATATCCAGCAGAAATTCTCCGTATCTTTCCAGGTTATTTGTGACAGATTCAGAGACAACTGTTATGAAAGCATCTAAGAAAATGCCCTGTTATGATCACATATTCAACTGCAATCAATGCATCTGCTTCCTGGATCCATAAAGATTTTAGGGCCATCTAGCCAAGAATGGAGATTATACTATGTCTTACACATAGGTACAATATGTGGACCTGATTATGTCTAGACTCCTTTTTCCAACTGGTTACATTTTTGTTTAAAAAGATTCCCAACAAGGTCCTCCAGATGGTCAGAAAATGACAAGCCTCTGAAGCCCAAAGTTCTTCAGATTTGCTCATGCTTTACTTAGGTGCACACCTTTATGAACATAACTGCATGCAAGGAATTCATGGATTCTCCTGGCATATCCTGATGAATCCTGCAAACAAGTAATTGTCATCCTCTTACAAAAGCATTTCCAGTCTTTTCCTTTTCCTGCCTTTCTTTGAATATTCCTTACTATAACCTTTCGGCTTTTTCTTTTCCACTTCCACTATTTTTCCTTATTTCTTCATCTCCTCTTCCACCACCTCTGTCTATGAACAAGTGACTAACCTAATTTTCCAATCTCCACACATCACCTTAGCCTGCTGACTAGTGTCCAGTTCTCAGCTGGTGAAGCTGGTGGTCTCCATCAGCTTTATTTTGGACAAGCGGTGAGCAAGGCAATTTGCCTGTATTTACACAGGCCTGCTGCATAACTGAGCCCTGGTAGAAGCAAAAGTTGTAAAAAGTCAAAAATTAAAATAAGGTGGTAATGCATTTCAGTTTTTCATTTTCACTTACAAGATCCATGTCTTCCTTGATCTCCTTCATTTTATTCTCCAGCTAATTAATTTCATCAAATTCCTATTTTCATAGAAATGTATCCTACCTGTTCGTATCCTACCTGTTCATATCCTACCTATCCTTCCAACTCCTGTGCCTGTATAGGCAAAATTAAATGGTGTCTTTACACAGCCATGTCCTTCTTTTTAGCTGATTCTAATACAGGGACAGTGTACTAAAGGAAGGGAAGTTTTGTTTTGTTGAGGTGGAGACCCCTGATTTAAATAGGTGGAGCTGTATTCCTGTAACATGGCAGATTTGGGATTTGGTGAGTAAATTGCACCAACTCTCACAGTCACACATGCATAAGTGGTCTCAGGAGTCCTGTTGTAAAGCAGTGCCCCTTGTAACACATCACCTCAGCATAAAGCTTTAAGGGTCTTAAAGCTTCTATAAAAAAGTTGTTTCCATAGTTCGTGGCCACTTTCTGAAAGTGACAGATTCTGCAGCTAGGGAGTAATTTAACATCTGATTATATTTTTTTAAGCCCATTTGCTTATTTTTGTAAGGCAGGTAAATTTAAACTTAATACGCAGCCCTTCTATAGCCACAAATAATACAATGAATCTTTGTCCTCCAATGTTGCAGCAGGGATCTGATCCAGTACTTAACTTACTGTTAAGTTTATATGATGTAAATATAGTCTTATATAGCTTGATCCACCAGACATTTATTTTTCTGCTTCATCTATACTGTACAGATAGCACCATTTATTCCTTGAAAGTAACAACAGATACAAAATAGAGACCATATGGAATATTTGCAAGCTCTGAAGATTTTATCATCACATCTGAGAATACGTTTCTTTCTATTTTGAATACATGTGATTCACTTAACATTTTTTATTCAGGCTTCCCTTTGAGCTATGCTGCATTATTTTTTGCCTTCACCAGCTTCTAGAAGAGTAAAAGTAATTTTTATTGGTAAAGATACATGATCAGTATTTACTCTCTGTCCTTAAATTCTGCTTATATTTTTGTTTTGTCTTTATCAGTGCATTCTTAACTCTCCATATCTACATTTACCATAAGGAGACATTAGTGTTGATATTGCTAACAATATCATCTTCAATCTCAAATGTCAAAATAAAAATAATATATCAGTTCTTCATAATTGTGACAATATAAAATTTGTGACAGCTGCAATAAAAAACAATTGACTTCCCTTTCATGTATTTTTGCACCTGAATTACACATTCAAGCTCCCTCTACAATCATGAAAGCTTTTAATCACATGTGCCCATTAAGTGGTATTTCAAAGCACAAGTATCATCAAGTCAGTCTAAAAATCTTTCCTGTTGAATCCCCTACACTATTGGCCAGCATGCTGTGATATCCTGTATAGCCTGAGGGTGCGATAAACAGGAAGTGCACAGAGATACTAGATTTGCATGCTAACCAAGTCAGCTGTGTGATAATAAAACTAGAAAACCCTAGGGCTTTCTTCCCCTTTGTTCTAGCAGATATGGAAATGTAACAAGCCTTGGAAAACACACGACGATGTAAAGATCTAAAGATAGTAATTTCTAGAAAACAGGCTTATTATCCCTTTTTTTGGTGTGGACCAGGCCTGTTATATATCACCATGATGTTTGTCCATGACCAAATGGACTCTCTAGGATCCTTGCAGATAACATCTCCCAGAGAGCAGCTCAAGAGGGTGTATGTTCCATTAAAACACAGATAATGGATGTCTGGCACTGGAAAACAATTTTCGGGAATAACAGATAGCTAGCTTATGCTCCAAGTTCATTATCCAAAAATATTTCCTAATCACTTCCACAGAAATAGCCATAGATTAAAAAAAAAAAATCAGCAACAGCAGTGAAGCACCTGTCAGACTCTCTCAGACTCTCACATGCAAAAGTAACAACCACAGCTGAGGCAGTAGTGAACCCAAGCAAATTCTAATGTAATTGCTGAGGATAATTAGAAAATAAAATAGGTTATATTTACAGAAATGAGAAATTAAAGGACTTGATGGTTCTGCCTGCTGTCCTTTGCTACCTAAAGGGTAGGAAAATTTTGATTCACAACATACTTGAATTTTCTGAGCAATAACATAGATTGAAAGCATTTTCTGTAGGTGTATTGAAACTATAGAAATATGCTAATTTCTAGACAGAAGATGTCATTAATTTGGTTTTGAGGCTGTAAATAATTTTTTCATTCAGAAGAGAAACCTAATACTGTGTACTGTATTAAAAACAGATATTTATGGCACTGTGGCACTTAATTTTACAGCCATGTTTGTGAGCTCCGTTACACTTTGTCTGGGGAATTTTTCACATGCCCTATCAACTGCAAGAAGCAAGAGATTTCAGGTATCTGGGCAGCAGCTCTGTCTCTACAGAATGGTGAGGAAATGCAGAGGGAATGACAAATTGCCACTCTGGGAGTCAGGATTAACCACTGCACTTTTAAGGCACTGAGACATTTCCATCAAAGGTGTTTATGGAGTCCTGGCAACACCTGGATGCTCCAGGGCAATCTTGGGCCAGGCACATCCTGCTTGTCTCTTCCAGCAAATACCTGGCTATATTATCTCCTGAAAGGGGTTGGGGTGGAGGGTGCCTTGCCCTCTTCTCCAGGATGAATTCCGAGGCATGATTGCTACTGCCCAAGCCACGCTAAGAAATATTGATCTCTCCTCACAGGAGAAGGTGAAATTGTAGGTGCTCGAGCTGCACACTGACCCATTCTCACTGGTGATCACTGGAGGCTTTTGCAGTTGTTGAGCTGCTCAAACATCTCAGAACACAGGAGTAAAAGGATGCTTTCAAATAAATAATTATAAGCACAACAGGAAACTACCAATGGGAAAGGCATAAAAATGCAAAAAAATTCCCAAATAACTCAAACTATTCCCTTTTATCCCCATGGCCTTAACTTTTGCATGATTTACATCAATGTTATTACAAGGTTGCTGAGATGTTAAACCCCTGATATTCTGATAACTTGCCAGTTTAGCAGAGTTCAATTAGTTGGGGAGTCTAAACCCTGTGGACTTTGGCATCTTGCCCATGGCTACACACATTTTAAACCACAACTACCCTGCCTTATGCAACAGTGGAGAGATATCACAGCTGCAGGAATATAAGAAGGGTAAAGTTTCCAAAGCTGAAAGACTTTCTTTGACAACAGTGTTAAAATATTTAAGTGGGTTCGTTTACTCCAGTGCCAGGCCCAGTCAAAAAGAAGAAAAATTATTAGAAAGAGAGAAGAAGGTGATCACTGAGGAAAGGAAATAAAGAAGTGACTCAGTAAACAAGTAATATGTAACACTTAGCAAGATTTAGTAAGATTCGAAGAAGGATTTGATGTTTGTCATCTAACCCAATCAAAAATTTTGACAGTCTTATAAAACCTGTTAGTGCAAGGCATCCGGTAACCATTTGATGTTAAAATGAGTATTTATGAAGGCACAGATTGCTTTCTTACTAGGGAGTTTCTTGCACCTTGATTTTTAAAATCTGCTGTGCTCATTACCAGTGAAGAGATATCATCTTATATGGGCCTTGGACTATCCACAATGTAACTGTATAAGGTTTTAAATTTTTAATATTTTTTAATTTTTATCAGTCAAAAAGTGCTAAGTGGAAATGGGGCAAGATGTGCAACAGGGACTATTGGGGACATAAAGCAAAAATGCTGAGGCACAAAAGATGAAATTTATGCAGTGAAATGGGAGAGATCATTGGAATTGGGAATGAGGGGGAAGTGTGTAGTTAATTATTTGAATTTGGAATATTTAAAATGCTATGTCCTATAACTTGAAGGCTCTTAACCTGAAAAAGTAGGCCATTAATTCTTCCAATTAATTAATTAATTAATTAATTACTTGCCATTACCACCACATTATGGGTAGAAAGGGACTGCTTCTGTGGTTGTTGACACAATACCACTCTTTCACATTTCTTCCTAAGCTTCTTCTGTTTAAAGTAGCCTTGTAGGTAAATTCACATTTATGGTGCAAGTAGTCTGACCACTGGACCAAAAGCTTTGCAAATTAGGCACATATCCATACCTCGATGAATGAGAAGATAACAAATAAAGATTTGTATTACACAGTTACTGAGTAGATTCTTGTTTCGATCATTACCCTCACTCAAATGATAAGCAGCTCATTAGAAATTGAATTAGCAATGAGAAAGCAAGGACCTGATCATGATTTTGATGATGAGGTACCATCTGACCAGAAAATTAAATAGCTCTCTGAATGTCAGTTCTCTCATCACAGGATGGCAACAGTCCCGTGTGTGTGAATCAAGTCTCTACTAGGAGATGTAACAAAATCATCTGTGAAAGGGTCCTATGGAAAGTGTTAATGCAAATTACCAGTTGGGGCAGGAACATAATTGAGTTGTAGACAGCACTGCTCCTAGGGGAAAAATTCTTCCTCCTTCCTCTACCTGTATTATACCTAAAATTCAGTGACCTCTCTGGGAGCAAGCAGGCTGCTTCTGGGTATACCAGGAACATGCATGAGCACACACACACACAGTGCCTTATGCTGCTTATCTCAGGAACTTCTGTATAACGCTTACACATACATCAACAAAGCAGTGGTGTTACATCCTCAGGGGAGTCTGATTTGAAACTAAATAAGGAATACCTCCAAATGTCCCCTCTGCACTGAAGTAATTTGGATTCTTCCATGCACTTGAGCTACTCTTTTCGCCAAACTACACAATTACCTTCTTACCTAGAATTACCTAGAATTTCTGCAACACCAGCCAGTAGTGTCTACTCTAATCTCAAACACTTGATCTAAAAAACAACAAAAAATTAAATTATTTTGCTTTAAGTACAAAGAAAACATTAAGCAAACTTTAAGTCAGAAAAAAAATCCTTTTTTCATTATGTCCTGTCTCCAAGAGCACTTCTCATCATCCTCAAAACAACCAGGGAAATTCATTCACACCACAAATGTGCACTGCTATCAAATACAATTTTACTACTAATTTTAGCTTTTAATAGTAAGTAAAGTCTGGGTGAAATCAGAATTAATAAGTGGATTTTATTCCCACATCTTTCACACTATGCTTTGGAGCCTTTACAGCATTTCCTTGATGAATTTTACTTAATAACAGTATGCTGAAAGTGTCTCCCTGGGGTAACTCTAGAAAATACCTACATTTAGATGGTCCACGTCAGAGAACGGAAATTCAGCACTTCAGAAGAAACCCATACCTACTTCCAGGCTTTCCCCAAAAATGAACAATTCTCAAGTACTCATATAAATATAGGTAAGCCCAGGACACTACTTCCAAATTTGTGACCACAGGAAACATCATACTCTAAAAGTCAGACTGAGTCCTCTCTTCCTAAGCCCCAGCTTTCTGGCAGCACATCACCAGCAGATGTAAATTGCCAGAAGACCTGCTTAGCAATTGATTCAGCAACTATCTGGAGTTATGGGCTCCAGAAAGCTTAGTTTTTTCTGGATCCTTTGGCAAGAACAGAAGGGATTGTGAGAAGAATGCATACTCTTTCCTCACCTTCCAGATACTACTTCTCTCTTTTTTAATATATCCTTGCACATAGAAAAGGTGGTTCTGTATACTGTGTTTTGTAGCTACTATAAACATAGTATACAGAAGTAGCTTTGGAATCATTACATGTTTGTGAGGTCTGTATGTGAGTCCTCCACCTGACAATGCGTCACTGCTGGATGCACTTTAATTGCTGTCCCAGTCATTTGTGAACTCAGCATGCTATGTCTGAATCAGCAACAGCGTGTACTTTCAGGTATAAATAGTAAAATGAATAACAGCAATAATGTTAAACCTCTGGACAAGGGGCAGAGGGATCTTTGAGGGCCATGTAAGGCAGAAGGGACATCTCTCTTTTCCTCTCCTAACATTCCTTCTACTGCCAGCCTGAACTTACTGAAGTCTTCTTATTGAAGACTTCTCTATAGACAATCCCCTGACAGAGATGCTGCACAGTGAGGGAGCACTGCACCAAGAGCATGAGGACCCTTGCCCCAAAGTCCAGGGAGTCTGCACATCTCTCCTCATGTCCCTTCTCACTGAGGGTGCAGTATTCTCACTATCCCCACGGTGCAATGGCTCTGCTTGCGTACCACTATTTTGCCAACGAGGTTCCTTCAATGCAAAGACTTGGCATGTCTGCCATTCCCAGAGTGATGGCACATCATGCAGCCAAGCACTGAGGGAGATTGAAAGCATACTTTTTGTGTTGGAAGTGCAGATTTTGAGCTTGGTCACCACGTGTGATAAATGTCATAGCTAAACCTGATCTATGTTTTCCTCTGTTCATTTTCATAAGATAAGGGGATAATGACCCCATTTTATGTACAGGTAGGATAGTGCAGTTTGTTCTGTTATATTCATGGCTCTGATGGGCATCAGAAGTTTGGGAGAAGGAAGATAATTTGCATAAAGCTTTCAAAAGGGGTGACTTGTTTAGGAGAAGTCACCTTTGTACGTACTTGCATCTAATAAGACAGCAAACCTTGATTATAGTGAAAGCACTAGGCACCATCTTTTTAAAGAGATAATTGGTCTGTGTCTGAAGCACATTATCTGTGAAGTGAAGCTTATTCACACAGATTCTGCACAATAGAGTATTTCTTTATATATTAGTGAATCATATATATATATATATGTATGTATGTAATTGACCCTGTCAAGATCACATTAATGTTCATTAAATATTAAATTAATAAATGTCCCATCAAGAAATCAAACCTACTTAGACATATTTCCTTTTATTTTTCTTTTATCAGCATTTGATATTCTTCTTTTTAAAATAAAAAATGTGGGCATTTTAGTATGAATGGCCACAGACAGTGCCACCATAGCCAGAGAAAGCAAGATAAGCAGAAAGTCAAATTTATCTTCCCTGATTTACAGCAAGTTTTGTTCACTGAAGCTTGGCACTTGACCTTGGCTTGGATTCTGCTTCCCTCTCTCTACATCCCACTCATGTTGCTGTCTGTGATGGTCTTCCAGCACAGAGGGCTCTGAAGCATCAGTGAATTAGGATTACAGCCTTCAGAAAGCTTTGGCAAATTACAAAAAAAAATTTGGTAGATCAGCAAGACATTTCTAAATTGTTTCCCTTGCAGGCTTACAAAGCACATAATGTGCAAAGTGTTTGCCCTTCCACTCTTGCTAGCCAACTGACTTGCATGTAGACACAGAGCTCTAGAGCAGCAGAAACATTACTGTATGGGCTGCCTCTGCCTGGGGAAGAGAGCATTGCTGGAGGGAATAAAGCAGAGAGATGGTGTAAATACCAGGCAGGAAGCTAAAATGCAGGTGAAAGGTGAAGGATGGGGATTTGGTGGGGAATTTGGCTGTGACAGCAACAGGGGAGTGGTCGTAAAGGAAACAGATGGGAAGAAAGGCAGATGGGAGATCAGGATTCAAACACATAGTAACCCAAACTTTTTAAAATCAGATGCTTATGGAAAGTGTAGTTTGCTTCCAGTCACTGCTAGAGATTGAACTGGATGATCTCAAGAAGTGTCTTGCAATAAATATTGTTTTTTGTTTAGCATCAGCCCTTCAAATTACAAGTGTTTCACTTTACAGTGTATACGATCAAAGGATTTCTCTAACTAGATAAAGATAATTGTAGCAAAAAACCTACATAAAATCAGATCCCCAGGAGAACCCAAAGGTAAGAAAGAAAGGTAATTTATCATTTCAGGGGCCACATATGAAATTATACAAATAGGAAATACAAATACAAATACAAATAATACAATTATACATATATTAAATCCTACAAATAGGATTGGAATTTTTGAAATCAATATTTTTAAGATTTAAATCTTGCATTGCTTTTTGCATATGATTCCGTAGCTTCTATAGAAAAATTCACATATACGAATTTAGAACCAAAAGATCCATATTAATGTTAATAAATTACAAATAATAAAAAAACCCAGCAACAACAAAATCAAAGCAAACAACCACAGAGAATAAACTTGTTTATTTATAAAAATAATTTCAGAGTGGATGATAAATTCATAGAGCAGTGCATAAGGAATCCATATCTGCTTGACCAAGGCTTTGAATTAACTTTAGAAGATAGAGCCAGGAAGCAGCAAAGAGGATAAAATGAACCATGTGTCCTGGAATAATTAGATAATTCTCTGACACAACCCACACATTTTGGCTGGTTCAGGCCTGTTTCACGGCTGGTTCCCGGTGTTACAATGTCCCTCACTCTGGTCTGCAACCACAAGCAGATGTTCTCTAGACTAAAATCCAGAACAGAGTAAACAATATATTGAAAGGTTTAAATAACTAGTGGAGTCATTAGAAATCTGCCCAGAGTTGATGATACTTTGGAGATGCTTCGAGAGCAGACACATAAGCATGAAGTAGGAAGGAGGAATCATTTTATAGATCTAAATAGACCACAGACTGTGCTCTTAAAACATCTCTGCACATTCATGGGGAAAAAGGCAAGGAAAATAGCACATCTACGTGATTATTTCCCAACTTACTGTACTCTTAAAAATGTTCATTTGTCATTAAGATGATTTATTGTGTGCTTCACGTGGAGCTATTGTCAGTCCACAAAAGCTATTTCACTCACTAATTTACAACTGTGTCAAATTAAAGTTTTACAGATCTGTCATTTTATCCAGATTATTTTTAGTGCAGGTGTTTTGCTTACACAGAAGAAAGCAATATATTGTGATCAAAGAGGACTTGAAAGTCCAGAGTGCCAACGCCAGCTCTCCATCAGGTGCTAGCTGACTCATTGACTTTTAATGTGTAACTAACGACTAGCAAGAGGGGTAGCAGTTGATAAGACCGTCTCACTGAAGTTAACAAGAATTGACAAATGCTGTCCTAATGAATACTGATGCTGACTTAGCTAATACTGCTAAATAAAAATAATTATGAATAAAAAGTGTAGGGAATGTTATGATATATTAACATTTCTCTCATTTCTGTGGATTAAATTCATGGACCTACGGGTTCCTTTGCCCTCCTTTTTCCGCTCTGCCGCACCCGGACCCCGCTACAACTCCCGCAGCCGCTCTCGGCGACTCGCAGCCCAAGCGGCAGCACCGCAGAGGTGCGGGGCCGTGCGGAGCCGTGCTTTGTGGTGCGGTGCGGGGCCGTGTGGAGCCGTGTGGAGCCGTGCGGGGCCGTGCAAAGCAGCGCCTAGCAAAGCGGAGCCTCGTGGAGCTGCGCTTTGTGGAGCGAAGCCCTCGCCGCGCCCCCGCCCGGCCCCCGCCCCGGCCCGCCCCGGCCCCCGGGCAGCCAATGCACGGGCGGGAAGGCAGAACCAAGGAAGGAGCCGGGGAAAACGTCAATCGCAACTTTCTCACCTTGAAGGGAACCCAGCGCTCCCGATGTGTCCCTCCCTGCCAGCCCAACCTCCCGAGGAGGGCCGTCCGACGGCCGGGGCTCGCCGCGCCAGCTGCCCCCTGTCCCTCGAGGGGGAGAAGCCCGAGTAGGGACCCGGGTACATAGTACCGCTAGCCCCTGGGTACAGCCCCCCTTGGTCCCTGCTGCCTGGGCCGGGCCGCGGGCAGGGCCGGCTGCGCGGCGAGGCTTGATGCGGCTGCCATGGGGCGCGGGGCTCCCCTCGGACCGTGCCTGCTGCGGGCAGCGCTGCTGCTCGCCCTCTGCCCCGCCGCCGGCAGCACCTGGATGTGAGTACCGGGCGCGGGGTCAGGGTGGGTGGGCGGCGCGGAGCCCGTCCCTCGTGTCCGTCGGGGCCCGACGCTGACGGGGAGCTGCCTCCGCAGGTGGCTGGGCATCGCCGCCGCCGGCGGGCCCGAGAAACCGGGCTGCGCCAGCCCTCCGCTGAGCCGCCGGCAGCAGGAGCTGTGCGAGCAGAAGCCGGAGCTGGTGCCCGCGATCCGGGAGGGAGCGCGCCTGGGCCTCCAGGAGTGCCGCAGCCAGTTCCGACACGAGCGCTGGGATTGCCGCTCGCCGCCCGCCGCTCGCCGCGGGACCGCCGCCCCCGCCGCCTTCGGGCAGCAGCTCAGCAGCGGTGAGTGACCGCCCCGGCTGGGCCGCTCCGGCACGGCGGGCTCGGGGCTCGGGGCTGCCCCGGGGCTCGGGGTTTGCCTGGCCAGGAGCCCCGCGGGGCGGTGGCGGGACCGTCCGTGCGCCCCGTCGGCAGAGCCGGGCAGAGCCGGGCGGGGCGGTCACCGCAGCCGTCTCGGCGGGTACCGCAGGCACCCGAAATGCACTGAGCAGACGAAACCTGCTCTTGTCTTTGCAATGTTGTTGCTTGTAATTTTCGCGTAGTGCGTCCGAATATGACACTGCCCGCAGGTAGATCCACTTAACTATGTTGAAATACTGTTTTTCTTAGCCTTACGTTGGGTTTATCCCCTTGTGTCATAGTTACTAAATAAGTGGGCTTATAACATATTATTTCTGAAAGGTCACTAGCAGGTAAAAAAAGTCTGCTCAGGGCACAAAATACAGCGTGAAATGCTTTACAGTGTATCGTATGTGCTCAGTTATGTGGTATTAATCAGCACAGTGAAAATTGCTGGAATTTCCAACAAGGATGAGTTTTTTGTATCAAGTGTCACACCAAAGCTTTCTTGCAAGTTGCAAGGATTCTGCAACTTTTTTTTTTTTTTAGCTCCATGGTCACTGATTGTGTGATGGATGTGATTTTAGGTATTGTGGTACTTCACTTTGTGTTCATGCAACCTTCACTTTGTTCTAAAACAGTGTAAAACCCCCAAGCTTTAATCATGAAAACATTAAGTGAGGGATAAAACATGGTGCATATTCCATAAAAAAGGAAAGGGGAAAAAAAGAAAATGAGATTTTTCCCCACTGTATGGAGCCATATGTGTGTTAGTCCTGTTCAACAGGAAGGACCGTTCCTGAAGACCCATAAATGAGTGCCACTGTTCACTCACAAAGCTTCACTAGTGTGCACTGTGGAAACCTTTTATGATGGGACCAGCACCACAGACTAATATAAACAGGACAAACAAACAGGAATTTTCCCGCTCATGACCAGGAGACTGGAAGACTGGAAAGAAATCATTTTCACGACAGTGAAAATTGGCCCATTTCAGTAAAATTTCAGCTACATTTATTGACGACTCACTGATATCAACATGCTTAGAGTATCGCTTGCTTAACGCAGTATAAAGCTGTGTGTCACATTATGCCAGAAGTTTCAGAGAATGGGACAGGTGTAGGAAGGTCAGGCAGGTCCCTCCATGACTCTTCTGAGATACAGTTTAAGAAGTAAAGGCCTTTTATGCTGCTGCTCTTCCCGTGGCCGGCTTATTCTAGAAAAAGCACATGGCCTAAAAATCTTTGTACCATCCTGATTTCTACCTGATTTAAGATTTTTGGGGCTCTTTGGAACCTCCGTGAATTAGGAGAACATCAATGTTTGCTAAATTTAGCATGAGGTAAGTTTTGGCACTGTACCAAAGTAACCTAGGATCACGACAGCTTCTCTGAGATTTAAACTGACCCTTTCTTCTTCAAATCAATATGAATAGTGAAAAGCAGAGTGGAGAATAAGGGGTTTGGAATGTGGTTAGTTTTGAGTTTGATTTTTTTTTAAATATTATTTGGCTTGAAAATTTATGTGGCAAGTAAAATTCCTAATCAGATTTAGAAAGATGCTACCAAAAATTGTATGGTACAAGTAGTGAGAAACGGCCCCATTAATAGCATGGTCATATGAAGAGGCCCTGAAGTCAATTTGGGGTACGAACATCCGCTGCTTTGAGCAAGCTGTGATGATTTTCCACTTGTAACTGTTCCCTTTTAGTAACGATCTGGCCCGTAAAGTCCCGGTCTGTAGCGCAGCCAAGAGGGTGATCAGAGGGAGCTGTGGAGTTACATTTCCATGCCTTGCTGTGCAGGCACGAAGGAGGCCGCGTTCATCTCGGCGGTGACGGCGGCGGGGCTCGTGCACGCGGTGACTCGGTCGTGCAGCGCGGGGAACGTGACCGAGTGCTCGTGCGATGTCACCCTGCGGCACGGCGGCTCGGCCAGCGAGGGCTGGCACTGGGGCGGCTGCTCGGACGATATCCACTACGGAATGTCCTTCAGCAGAATGTTCCTGGACGTGCCTTTCAAGAACATGACAGGCAAGAGCTGGAGCGGACTGGTGGCGATGAACCTGCACAACAACGAGGCTGGGAGGCAGGTAGGTGTCACTCAGATGTGGCAGCAACTGCTCGATCACCTCCATTGACAAAATGGCATCAGCCAAAGGAAGTGGATCCTTGACTGGAGGTATTCATGTAGCCAGTGGCAAGAACAGCACTAAACATCACCAAAGCACTAAACATCACTAAACCTCAAACTCAGAATCAGAGTTGGTTTTAACCAACTAATCTCTGTGTGCTAAAATAAAATCCACAAAATAAGTAATAGATCACCAGTGCTTAAATACTAAATATTAAGATAAATTAGATATTTGATACTCAGTTGCAAACTCAAAATAGGCCTGTTATCAGCATAATACAATATGATTTTTGTCACTGATTATTCTGTTACTATCATGACCCGCATTTTTAATTGTCTCTAATACTGAATGAGAAGGCCGGCTGCACACAAGGCCTCGTCTGCTGCCTGCAGTCCACACCTGAGAGTGCAAGTTTAACATTGTTCAGAGGGGAAATCACGAGTTAATATTTTCTTTAAAAACATGGAATAGAAGTAACACCTTCAAAGAAGCTCACTGATTAGGACATGCATCAAAGAAGTGAAAGGAGACTGATGTTGGATGGCTTTTGTCGGCCCAAAGAACTTCCAACCGAGGGTTGCTGAGGAAAACCGTGTGTTTGAGTGTGTGACATTAGATTCTCCTTCCTGTCCTGCAGAGGATGTAAAATGGGGGCAGAAATAGCCTAGACAGGGAGATGTGAGCATATAATCGAGTGCTTGGAACTTACATCTGGAATGGCAGAGATTTTTATTCTTACTTTTCCTTTAAAATTACTTTCTCTGCTTTACCTTGGAGATTTTATCTTTAATGGCTCTCTGGGCCCATAATACTTTAAATCTGTTCTGCTCAGTGACTCAGCTTTAACTAAAGGAAAAAAAAGGGAAAACCTCTGGTTTTGACTACACATATTCATGGACTCCTTTGTGACTCCAAAATTTCCTGTAGCTAGAAGCAGCAACAGTGGGTTTTGCTGTAATCAGCTTGCCTATCTGCTGTAGACAAGGAATCACAATAGTTAGCCATCATAAGAGCCATATAATTGAATATTGGTGGTATAATTCAAAATTACTTTAATTTGAAGTAATTTTTACAGGAAATATGTGTTATTTCATTTAAGCTATGTAGTTGGAAAAGCAGAAAATCTTTCAAGTTCCTTCCAGCCCAAACCATTCCATGAATCCATGGTACTGTGACAAAGACTCTTTTTATAACTGAAGTAGAAGAAGCAAACTTTAAACCTGAGTAAAAGCTGAGAACAGTTATTATGTGTTTAATTAAATGCTAGTCAGCTAAATTATCTCCAAGAAAATGTGATTGGTATCTTGTAGTATAGTAGGAGATCTTAAGAGAAACAGAAGATTATGTAATTATTTCCTTAAGGAAAGAGCAAAGGGTTATTTATCATGTTTGTAGAGAGAGGAAGAAGTATATAGTCAGCTTCCATGCATAAATATTTCGTAATTTAATGGAAAAATGTAGGATAAAGCAAATATTTTGATCACTGTCCAGAATGAAAAAGAATGTTTATTGTTGGTACTTGGGATTTCTAGAAGCAATATTATCTGAAATAAAGTTTAGCATATTTCTTCCTTTTTGTATTTTCAAATCTTAACTAGGAGATGCTGTAAAATGCTGGCTTTCATGTCTTGAGGCTTGCAAGAAGGATGTTTTGATATCTTACGACCTTTTGTAATAAATACTATCATGTTCCTGGTTTGGTGTCTTGCAAGAACAGTCTTCCAGGGACAATATTTCTGTGTTTGTTTGGCATTAGTAACAGAATTGGTATGTGCAGAATTCTCTTGTTTCTCTTGTATTTCAGTACAAAATGATATTTTATACATCCACATCTCATAGTTACCATATCAACATATAAAAATTTTAAAACTGTGTGTGCCTTTTGAGTTGTCCACTAATCTGACTCTCAGAAGATTCAGATTGCATCCTTATTCTGCTACAAGACAGACATCCATCATCTTTTAGCATGGCAATTTTCAGTGTGCTTAGATGTGCATATGTGAGTTGGGCTCTTCTTTAAGCAAAAGGATGTGGGGGATCAGGGATGGGTTGACTATCATTGTATTAGTATTATTTTGCTGCTAGAAAAATTCTGCTCACTTTTCCACTTGTGGCAATTTATTTGATGTGGGGCTTATTTGGAGAGGTTGTTTTTAATGATACTTGAGGATTGGTAAGAGACTCACCAAGTTTGGAGCTGTTCTTAAGTGATGCACCTCTGGTTGGACATGTGCTTGTCTTCGTGAATAATCATATTAGTTCTACGAGTGACTGAAACTGGGACATTTGATTACAGGAATCAGTTCCTGTGACAAAAACAAGTACTGGCAGTTCTTGTCTCACAGCTGAGAACAGTGCCTGCAAACAGAAAGCTTCACTTGGACATGTTAAGCATTAACTGGCTTTAGAGAATATGCAAACTGTGATTCCATTGACACTGTTCTTTGCTGCAAATCAGTCTCTGCTTTCTGCCCCATCTGTCTGTTCTAGCCACAGATTCCCACCCTGTGCTGCTCCCTCTGTTAAATGCATTGAATCAGTGAAAGGAAGACAGTTTAAAAATTATCTTTGTCTCAGGTTTAATTTTAAAACAGAGCAGTGCTTGTCCCTGTGCATCACTTAACCCTGCACTCTTGTTGTGTGTGTTGTACTGCCAAGGCTGAGTGGCAGTAGGGGCTTGTGGCTGACCACAAGGCCTGTGGACCCAGCTCAGTTCCACACTAATAATTTCTCACTACCTGTCAGTCAGTTCCATAACCCACCTAAGAAAGCCTGTCCCAGCTTGCTCAGAACAACACATCTATCCCCTAGGTTTCTGTAACAGTGCTCCTCTGAAGCTCTCCATGGAATTTTGTTTCATAGGAAGAATCCTCGCACTATTTCATGAAGAACTGAACTGAACTGATTCACCATATGAATCTAAAGTGTGAAACAGAACACTAGTTGTGAAGTCAGTCTGGAAGTCATGGTCCCAGTAACTCTGCAGTCACTGTGCACTGCTGAGACACAGGTGTGTGCTGCAGCTCTGTCCCACCTGAAGGCCATGTTGGCTCTATAGGCATGATCTTACGTTTGCTTGCAACATCAGCAAAAGATGCCTAATCCCTAAATTGTGCCAGATATTCAATTATGGGAGCTTTTTCATTGAAGTTCACATGGCAGACTGAGATGCAGTAGCATGTTCTGTGATCCAGCAAAGCAAAATGTCACTTCCCTGTGTTGGCAACTTGAAGTATATTGGAGTCCAGGCTGAAAATTTTCCCATCCTAGCAGCTAGGGAGCAAGACACTGAACCACATTTGTAGTTCTTGCATTCATCTGCTCATCTCTACACTGTTAACATATTCCACAATTTTATACTTTTATGTCAAAGACTTCAACATCAGTTTCTGCTTCTGTTTCAAAACTCTGTCTCCCTCTACTTTTGTTTAATTCATCCTTAGAGAAAGACTCTGAGTGTCATCTGCTGGGCTACTTGCCCAGATGGAAGTAACTCACCCTTAGCACCTAGCAGAGTCCAGAGCTTTCTCTGACAGTTCCTGGATCCTCCTGCCCTTATTAAGTACTTTACCATACTGCAGTGAAAACAAGGATTACATTTGTAACCTTATAAATGTAATAGCACAATATGATTTAAAACCACTTTGAAATTCTAGTTAGACAAAAATAAATTATCATTCAAAACTGGAAAAATACTATTAAATCCTCTCTATTTTTAAGTTATGTGTAAAATTTATCTTTTGATATTGTGTTTCTCTTTTCCTTCACATTTTTATTAGGTCATCTGTCTTCTGATAGACTTTTTCTCCTTGGATTTCAAATTCTCATCTGCCTCAATCACTCTTACATCTTAATGACTAAAATTCTGCCTCCCCAATGATTTTGTTATTGACAGGTTCTTGAGATATGAGCAAGGTCAGGTCTGTCTATTAAAGGGAAATTAGTCTGTGTGGAAGAGATGGTAAGTATCTACCGGTATTACCTAGCAGTAATTTTACCTAGTTTTGCCACTAAAGAGTCTGTGTGTGCTCATGGGTGAGAGTTTGCTTATTGCAATATTCTTATTTCTTCCAGTAGTGCAGAAAAATCCCCAATTGAAAAAGCAGTCCACAGCATGTGGAAGTATCTCCTGTACAGGTGCACCTCTTCACCAGGTTTAGTTTGCAAAGGCTAATGGCTGTTCCAGGTCAAGGCATATGCCTGTTCTTTCTTGCTAATGTTTTTTGTGAATGTTTTGCATTTTTGGCTTCCACAGTAACCTCCACCTACAATTATTCCTGTTTTTTCACCAAAGATGTGGCTCCAAGCAAACACTTTGGTCATGTTTTTAAAATGTTTTTGGAGTTTTATGCAAATGCCAGCTCAAGACTGTGTCAATACCATTGGGGCAGAATGTGCCAGGAGGCCTCAACGCCCACTGAAACCAATGGAATAACCGTGCTGGACTCATCCCAAACTTCAGTGACCACAGTCACCATGATGAAAAGTCCCAGTTTAGCACATAGATTAGAAATAGCTCATTTGATTTGCCCTACGCCTTGACTGGTTTAGAAATTTTGAGGATGGCATTTGTGCTGCCTGAGCTACCAATATGGAGTCTGGGACTTGGGTTTTTTTCTGGTCCTGCAGAGGGCCAGTGGGGCTCAGTAGGATTTCAGATCTCACTGCAGAATCAAGGCTTAGGAACTGGCACAAATGAAACTGCCTTCTCAGGGGCAACCAGAGGAGGGTGTTTAGATGTGTCTTCTGTTTTTTTAAATCAGTTTCGGAAAGACATAGACTGACAGCAGTTAGTAACTGTGGAGGCTGAGGGATAAGCAAAGGCTTAGGATGAAATTTAAGAAGCATCATGTAGTTGAGATGTTTGGGGTTTTTTTTGTTTTCCCATGTTTTGGTAAAAGTGGTTCCTTGACCCATATTAGTCCACAGGATGGCTCCAGAAAATACATTATTGCAATTGTAAAACAAAGCAAAAATTATATATTGTGCTACATCTATACGTGTGTGATTTTCAGTGCCTTTTTCAAACTCGAATGTGAGGGTTGTCACAAGACTAATTGTATGATTTTATACTATTATTAGATTATTAGATATTAGAGAAGGAAGTATTGTACTGGTTGTCTCCTGAGTGCTTGAGTCCGTCTCAAGATAAAGATATGAGAAGTTACTGCTTGTTTGCAGATTCCAGTTATTTGAGGCTTGGATTCCTATAAACTGAGCCAAAATTGTTATATGTTACAAAAAGCTTAACACAGGCTTCAGATTCCCATTGTTGGTCAGAGAGTTACTGTTCAGCTCAGCCCTTCCTTCTGCATGAGCATGGAAAAGTAACTTATCTAAAGGTATTTGAGTGTTGGAAATAACTATGGAAACCTTGCTAAAACACTAGCAGTTATATATAAAAGTAATATGAACGCAACTATCTAATTGTGTTAAATAGAGCCATTATGAAACTGGCAACACTAGAAACCCATACTAGAACTAGTTATGTCTAAATTAAAAGAACAGGGCTTAAGACTATAAGTGAGAAGCACCTGAGATTTACTACAGAATACCTGAGCCAAAGACACTTCTACTGAGACACCTGGTGGGTCTTTTGATAGACTTTCTGTGAAGCTAAGAGATGTGAGCATCCTCCTGCTCTTCCAACAGCCTGCCCTGAGGTGCTTCCTCCTGTGCTGCTTTGGGTGCTGAGCCACACTGGCTGCCCAGGCACTGTTGTATGACTTCAGCCATTCCTGTGGCCTTAGCTACAAACAGGGTTGTGAACGTTTAGTGATCTTCATGATAGCTCTAAGTACCCTTAAAAGGCAATATAACTGTGTACTTACTTGCCCAGTAAATGTCTTCCAGCATAGGAAGGGTGCCATGACCTGCCCTATCCTTGCTTTCCCCTTCTGCTATTCCCCACTAGACCCTGTCACCCATGATAGCCTTTTGCATTCCAGCAGTGGGAGGAGCAACACAGGACATGTTATTCAAGTATTTAGGATGCTCCAGAATGAAAAGCTATCCAGAAATCACAGCTTTCACTGTTATGATCAATATTGCTACATTATGGCCATTGCAAACTGCAAATGAAGAGGAGGTCTGAAGATCATGCCTCTCATAGTGGGGGTCCAGGACTGGAAACCTAGTTCGTAACATGTGCTCTGACTTGTCTGTTACGGAAATGGCAGTGGCAGCTGTAATATTAAATACTTTGAGACCTCTGTGTTACTGATGTCAGGCAGCATTCCTGATGAATGAAAGACCACATCCAAATGCTGTTCTCCCTTTGCTTTCAGGCTGTAGCAAAGCTGATGTCTGTGGATTGCCGTTGTCATGGTGTTTCTGGGTCCTGTGCTGTGAAAACTTGTTGGAAAACCATGTCATCCTTTGAAAAGATTGGACGGTTTTTAAAGGATAAGTATGAAAACAGCATACAAATATCAGACAGACTTAAAAAAAAGCTACGCAGGAAAGAGAAAAGCCAGAGAAAAATCCCAATTGGAAAAGAGGACCTGCTGTATGTGAACAAATCACCCAATTACTGTGTCGAAGACCAAAGACTGGGGATCCCTGGGACTCAGGGAAGAGAATGTAACCGCACCTCGCAGGGACCCGAGGGCTGTAACCTGCTGTGCTGTGGGCGCGGGTACAACACCCACGTCGTCAGGCACGTGGAAAGGTGCGAGTGCAAGTTTGTCTGGTGCTGCTACGTGCGCTGCAGGAGGTGTGAGACCATGACCGACGTACACACCTGCAAGTAAGGTGTAGTACAGGAAACACGGCCCAGCCATCCACCCTGTGTGGTGCACACAGCTGCTGCAGGGGCAGCAATCACTGTCACCATGTGGGATTTCAGAGGGATCGGCCTCAGGGGGAACAGGTACTGCCAGACAGTGGGTAGTCCAAGCATGCCTCGACTGAAAGGACAGCTGAGTAAACATCAGGCTGCATGCAGGGACAGCTTAAACAGCAAAAAGGACTCCTGATGACACATTTGAACGTGTTACTCCATGAGCAGGGACAGATGCTTTTCACAAAACTTCGAAAACTTTTCAAGAATTTAATAGACACAATGTCATGAAGATCCATGTGGTGGGTAGGTACAGTGGAGAAATCTCAAGATCTCATTAGCCAGAGCCTGAAGAGTTAAGAGAGTTTATAAGACACATTAGATATAGTCCTTATGTCTCTGCTTTTAAAACTGGAACTAGATGGATCCACTAGATAGTTCATTTCTGCAGACTTCAGAAAAACCCACAAAGATAGGGAAAGGGTTCAGCTGTTGACCACGAAGAATTTGCTTTGCAGCCATTCAGAAAAGTGCCTTCTGCATACTGTGCAGAAAAGCGTCGGGAAGTGAGGAATGCATGTGACTGCAGAGAGCTCAGCAGTGTCTGCCTGGAAAACGAGGAAAAGCTGTGCCCAGGAGAGAGAGGCAGGAGCACAGCTTGGTGAATGTGAATGGGTTACCAAATAGCAACCTCAGGATTTTTAACAGGATGTTCTTCAAACACACAAGGGAGAGGTCTGAGAAGGGACAGAAATGCAGTTTGATATTTGAAGGAAATAAAACCCTCTGCAGGCATTTCCTGAGTATCTGAGCACACATTTTGTGAGTCAGCTGGTTGTCACTCCACTCTTGAATTCTATGCAATAACCTGCCACATTCAGCCATCTCACTGGTGGTTCATCATCATTATCAAAATTAACCACATGAGATTTAGCCCAAAGGAATCTGCCATAAAACAAAGGATTTTTTTTAAACATATTTTCTTCTTAGAATCAGCAGCTAGAATTTTTTATTAGGCTGCATCCTCAGTAAGTTGACTGCACAATGTTATTTATGGATTGGCACACACCACTAAAGTATTTAAACTGTTAATGATAACATTGTCTCCATATGTTGGCTTAATTTTATTTTACGTCTGTAAAATGTTGTTTATTTTTATGCAGTGATTTAATGCCTGGCTTTAAAGCATCATGCGAAAGGATTACTGTTGTTTAATTGTGCAAAGTACTATTTTTGATAAAACAAGAAAGTTTATATTTTGTATATATTTAAATTATGCAAGTTATGAAAAAGGTTTCCAAAACTAATGTGATAAGACTACAGCCCTTGAGATTTGTTGGGTAGATATTTGTTAATATTGTAGTAGCCTTTAACTGATTTTTATTGGCATGGGCTGGGGGAAAATTAATCAGAGAACAGCATAAATGTTAGGGTTTTTTATCATGAGGGTGGTTATAACTATTGCAGTTCATACACACTTATGAGAAACACTATGATTTTCTAAATGGTCAGTTAATTAGTATTCTGCATACTTTATTATTCTCTTAAATGCATTTTACTGACACTGAAATCCCACTTCTGCACTAAGTACTCCCACTGAAATCAAGGGAACTTGAAGGATTTGCAATCCCTTAACTTCTTTCATACTAACAGCCAGTTTTTAGAAACTTGGGACAGTTTGGCTGAGACCTTCAAAGTTACTTTAAAAAACTTATTTTCTAATTGTCAGTTTTTTCCCAGGAAAGATGGTGTCCAGATTCTGAACTGTCACTCTTTATTGGATACATAGGCCAGGAAGAAGGAAACAAAATCTTCTATGATGTGGTATTTCACTGCCCTATGTAGATTATTTTAGGAACATCCGTTCAGCAGCAATGAAGTCCATTATCTGCTATTTGGACCTTTACTCCACATTTGGCCAGTCCATCTCCATCGTCCTGACCAAATTATTATCCTGGGACCACAAAATCTGCTGTCTGTGGGAAGGGTGCTCAGCATGCCAGTAAGGCACTGTCACAGGAGGAGGTTTCAACACCTTCTCTATGAAAACTTGGGAAAAATAGGGAGGACATATCGCTGTGGAAGACACTGAAGAAAGAGTTGTGACCCCAGGTGGGTTCAGCAGTGAAAATAAACCCACAGGTTCCTCATGCTGTGCCACAGGCCGATTGGCAGCATGAATGGGAGATGACTAAACAGCACTAAGTCCAGACAGAACAGTATCATACTCTCTGCTGAGACCATACTTGGGATAATACAATTTTGACCACTTAAATAACCTTGAAATATTATTTGAGCTCAGTAGTTTGTTGTTTTTGTTTGTTGGGTTTTTTTTTTCCTGTGCACTGATTGCAAGATCAGCAAGAGAAAGAGAATTAAGTATCTGCTTTGCCTGCCTCCAGGGATCAGAAACTTCCCAGAAGATGGAGCAATTTCCATGCATTTTACATAGCAGACAATGTAGTTGAACTATTACTCTGTGCTCTGTGCTGATCCCTACCTCTCTCTGTAAATATTCTAATGCCCTGAAACAAAGGTTTCATATCTGCGTACTTCAAATGATAATAAACAGATGAGGCTCATTTTATTAACTAATATACTACAAAACATAACATAAGGTGTAATTATCTACATGGTGGGTTAGGTCCTTCTGAAGCATCTATGAGAGCTGAGATATAAAAGTCAGAAATCAGGACATCCACCAAGTTTTTCAATGGGATGGTTCAGATGCCAAGACCTGAGAACTTGTACTGATGAAAACAATGTTGAAACATTCAAGGCTGAAAAGGATAATCAGAGAAGATTGCTGCAGCATTTGGTAGGAAAAAACATTTGCAAGCCATGTTCCACAGAAGATAGCACTCTCTTCCACTGCCATCCATCAATCTCAAAGAGGAGTCGTGATTCCTCCTCGGTTTGAAGTGCCTTTTTTTCATGATTTTGCATGAGCCTGGAGCTATATCATGCTATGAACAACACCCTAAGAAAGGAACAGACCTTTCTGGGGCAACAGGTTTACAGATTTAGATTATAGCAATTGAAATACAAGAGTAAAGGAACTGGTTTGCATGCTCTGGAGAGAACATAGGGCAAGGAATAATGTAAAAAGACACCTAAGTGGAGAGTCACACGAGCCAACTCACCTAGATGGACAGTTAAGCACAGGAAGTGATATCTTAGGAATCTCTTTTAACATGAGTCTATGAAGGATGCCTTAGAACTTTGTAACATTGAAAGGGATAACTACAGATACAGCAAGGAGGAACTAAATGTGGCTTTAATGTTATCAGAAATGCCAAGAAACATCTCGAGTAGAGTATGTTTTCTCTTGCCATTCTTCACTTTTTCACCCCCCAGGGAGGCAGGAGCAGGATGTGGCCGAAGCTCAGGTGTTTGTGCCCTGTTGGCCTGTTGCTCAGAGGGTGACAAGCAGGGTTCCCTTGTATCCCTTGTATAGCATCAGGAACCACTGACACCCCATGATGTCACTGAACAGGTCAAGAGCTGTTCTCACATTTTCCTGCTTCAGCCTCAAAGCTCCCATCCCTTACAGCCTCAAAACTGAGGGTTTCATCAATAAAAAGTCCTTTGCTTAGTATCCACCTTAGCCATGACCCAAGTCAGTTGGGAGGCACTGCAGCCCTTCCCACATCCTACACAGGAAAGTCAGTCTGCACGTATGGTGGCAGCATTATTTCCCCTTCTGAAATTACCCACCTGGCCTCTTATTTTATTAATACACTTATTCTTGAAAAACACTCAGACTGCAGAAAACCCAAACACTTCAGGAGACATTACATACACATCAAGCATTTAGCAGTCAATTCAATGTTTGAGGAAACTAAGTGCCACAGTAAGACATCTGGAAAGCAAAACACACTGAGCAAAATAAAGCCTTTTCCAAACTGGCAATCAGGAAACTAAGGCTGTAAAAGGGTCTGCTTTTTCCAGAGGGGGAAAAAAAAAAGTTGGATTATGAAAGGCACTAGGGAAGGTCCAGAGGGTACATCGAGGCAGACACCTCCTTCCATTTCTTTCTTTGGACTCCTATGAATCCATATAAAACAGCACTAGTAAAGCAGTTAAGAGCCGTGTTTACATTGAAGTCATCTTCAGCTGCCTTGAATCCCAGCTGGATTTTCCTTGGTGAAAACTAAGTTAAAACATTCTCGTGTCCTTCCCCCTCTCTTCTCACAGCTCTACTTTTTGAGGTAGATATATCTCACAACCTTTTTCTTCCCTTCCCTTGCTGCTGTTTTCTCAACAAGTCTGCAAGATGCTGCAAAAATTCCCATCACCGTGTAGAGGAAAATATGGATCCTGAAGCTTTGTCACACACAAAGGTATTTGTATACCTGTACCATTGTCTTTGCAACTGATTTCCTATCCCCAGCTGGAGAGAGGACAGAATAGTCACCTTCGTGCTTGGCAACTCCAAATGAAATGCAAATGAAATGCAGATAGAGTACCAGAAAGTCTTGCTGATTTCAGAATTCATCTCAGCAGCAAGATACTCTGACTTGCCTACTCAGGGGAGATCTTGCAGCAAAGTCAGTAGAGCATGATGATGGAGGAAAGCAAGGACACCCCATTTGTGTGGCCACTCCGGTATGACTTTTAAATATTTGGCAAGAGTCTTATTCAACAGGATAGCATATAGCAGTGAGGACACAGCTCAAAGAGGAAGATTTCCATCAAAATTTTAAGAATCAAATTATTTAAGATGTAAAAAAAATAATTCTGCCATTTTATTTTTTTAAATTCATTGTTTAAAACGTTTGTTGCAGGTACACCTTTAAGAGGTTAAGAGAATCATGATATATTTACTCAACTTGGATTGTTAATAAAGGCACACATTCTCCATTTAATTTTGTAGAGGAAATTTGAACTTTTTAATTTGAAGAAAGATGAAATATGCATTGGCCAAAAGAATGAAGACAGGCGTAGTCCAGGGAAACTACTAATGCAGCCAAATAGGGTTTCTTCCTCTTAATACTCTGCTGAGTAACTTCAACATTATTTTGGTATTATTCAGGATTTCAGCATAGCCAATACCGGCATAAACACCAACAGAACTGCTTTTCTGTGAAAATTCCAGGAATTACACATTTAGTTTTTCACTACAGCCTTAAGTAATGGAATAGAATTTCAAACTGATTAGAAAAGGGGATTTTACTTCAATGAAAAAATACATATGATTTTAACACATCCTCCTACACAGGAAAATTGCAATATTTAACAAAAGCACTATGTCAGATGCATTTATAGCTACTTTACATTAATATTGAGAGAAACCCACATTATTTAAAAAGCTAGTTAAACATAGAGAACAACTCAGAATCCATTCTTACTCTGGTATCAGAGATTATCTATTTTTCTTATAAGGCAATACTCAATATTGCTTGAAATTTTTAGTGCACAGAATTTGACTCAGAAAACATCAACAATAATACTATTTCTAATGCCTCTATGTTAAACTCACTGTGAGTTCCTGAAAAATCCTTTGTGGCTTTTGCCTCATAGTACTAGCTGGAAGTTTTTGAGGAACATACCAGAACTTATGACACAAAGCTCCAAGAGATTACAGCCAGTTCTGTGTCAGCCCTAATTTTGTGAATATGGACTCAGTTCCTGAAACATAGTTTCAGGAAAAGTTCAAGCTGACCCTACTTAAAAGAAATACAGGTTTAGAAAGAAAGCAAGGTCTTCACACAGCTCTAATATAAGCTAAAGAATAAGGCCACTTAAACTTGGTCCTTCTCTTTTTTCATTAAAAAAAGGATGAAGGAAATATCATCAGTTAAGTTTACAAGTCACACATTGCATAACCCAAGACACAATGCTCCCTCTGACATTCTACTGAGGAAGAGATTGCCTCAGCTTGTGAGAAGTACTGTATATGGTAAAGGTGCACAACTGTGTACCCTGAAACTCTCACTAGAAGGCAGTCTGCTTTCTAAGAGGCTCTTTGTGATGGGAAATTCATTCCTGATGTTAGAACTAAAAGAGGAAGCTCTTCCATTATGCACATTCACTGCGTGACCAGCTACTGCAGCTGAACAGCCACAATGGAGAATCAATGGTTAAGCAGCAGTACAAAAGCTGCAATAAAAAATAAAAAATTAGCCACAGTACTGCTGCTGAACATGCCAGGCCCTTCTATTAAGTAAATGCTTTCAAGTACAATCACACATACTATTTATATTTACCTTAGTTCATCCCCTAAAGATAGAAAAAAAATTTCTCTTGTGCTTTTCATGGCATATCTGTGTTATACTATCATGTAGTCTTCCTTTGCTGATTATTCCATTTTGATAGGGGACTATAAAACAAATTTTTTAAGCACTTGGCATTAGAGTAACCAAATAGTTTTAATAAAAATTGATGCTGCCATTAAAAAGGCAGATGATAACAAAAATTAAAGCTCCTTATTAATGTATTACTAAAATCTACAATATTCCACCAAGTTTACATAGTCACAGCAACATTGCACTGTTAAGAGGACAGTACATTTGTCATGATCTGTTTATTGTCCACATATGTAATTTATTAGCCAGTTATCTACAAGTATTATTTACCACAGGCAAACTAAATACTGTGCTTTTAAGAAACCTGCATAGAAATGATTGGATGTTTCTTTTATTTTGGACATATTTACAAAAAGAATTTATGTGTCTTAGCAATAAATAATCTCAATATTCAAAATGTCAGTGCTCATGCACAGACTGACAAGATGGCTGCATGCTTTAAAAATACTTTTTACAGTACAGTCTTCTTCATAGCCCTCTCTCTAATAATAGCAGAAAGTGCTTTTTCTTCCATATTCTTTCTCCTTTTCTTCTGTTTTAATTTAGTCTTGCTTCTGAGGGATACAGCCTTCCATCTCAACAACTTCTGGCCAGCCTTCATACTTGTTTGTGTCCTTGTTATTCTTTATATGCTATAAATGAAAAATATTAATGCTGTCAACATGAAGCCATTTATTCTTTTGCTTTAACTCGTAGCTTTAAGACAGGTATTTATTTTCAGGCCACGGACAAAGAAAAAACATTTTTAACTTCTTGTGCTTTGAATCAAATATAACAATCTGAAAGTATTCACCATTTAAAGTAACTTGCTCAGACAAATATATGGTAAAAAGTTAAGCCATACAGCGAAAACATTTTAAAATTTTAATATAGATGTTTGCTTAGGAAGAGAGAAGCAAGGAAATGACCAACTGCATTAAAGCAGTTAATAGGTAAAAATAAATAAGGATACTAAATTTACAAGGCAATGAAAACAAATAGTGAGATTTGAAAGAACATTTTATTTGTCCACCAGGCAACCATCTGCAGTCAGGTAAGACATTATTGCCTCCAAGAGTCTGCCACTGCTTCTGCACTTAGTTTGACCTCTCTTACAAAGATGGCAGAAGAAAACACAACTTCCTTACTCTGCTAGTACAAAGCTACTTTTACCAGTAATTAAAGGCAACATTGACACATGCTGAATTGTAACAGCTAAAATATGGGAATATATCCTATTTCACATATTTTGAGATGGCAGCAATTTAAGAGGAGAGCAAAGTTAACAGCTGGAAACACAACTACACACTTATCTCTTGGAAGTTCACCATTCTTAGTGCATCTAAAATACAACTCAGGCAGGAAGTTTTGAATTCTTCGGTTTAATTTGATTCATTAAGAATAGGAATAATCTAGTTACTGGCATAGTAAGATCTACACTATATCATTTTTTTTCTTGGGTATGAGTGGCCAAAGAATCTTTTTCTGTATGTTTAAAAGGAGGAGGCTACTCAAGGAAATAACACTGTGTGCCAGTACTGCAATAGCTACTCATCTTGAACAAATGTAGGGCACTTATAAAATGTGCTATGCCTCTATTAATGCAAGCTGTTAAATTCCAGGAAGTTATAGAATCACAAACCTGTTCAAATGGACTTTTGGTCTTGATTCCTTTTCCACCACAGAAGACCCAGTTGTCTCTGAAGCCAAGGTTAGTAATGGATGTGCTTCCTAATTCAGCAATCAGTTTCCGTGCTTCCTCATTAAGCCTTGAAAAAAACAGAGAAGTTCAGTATGTAAATAAAGTACATGCCCTTACAGCTTTCATTGCTCAATGAACCAGTCTGCTTTGATCTTATTTAATATAGTTTAAGTCAGTCAATATTGGGCAAGATCTATCTTTCAGAATCAGATAAGGCTAGTTCTGAAATCGCCTGATGCAACAAGCACTGCTCTTTCATACTATAATCTCAAGGAACCAGGATATAAACCTATCACTACACCAACAAAAGCCAAGAATTCTCTCCTGGGAGAATTTATACATCTCAAGTTCTGTTAGCACTTCTCCAAGCAACTAAAAAAGTCAGCCTTTAAAGTAAACATTGTTTGCAGGCTTAAGCTGAAGTCTAAAGTAAAAGCTACTTTAGATTAGAAGAATGAAATAAATATCTGAAATAAGTTCTCATCTGCTTGAGGCAGTTAATTCAGAATTCAGAAAGCTGCCTCACAGCATGTTTCAGTGCCTGCAAACCCAACTAGGATAATTTTAGTATCAAAAGGAAAACAGTTCTGTAGGATATCATTCCAAAATATCCAAATAACAGTTCTTCATTTCTTCCTTTAGGTTACTAAATGTGCCTGATTACCAAACAAGACACAAAACTTCTGATTACTACCACCAATTAAGATATAGCTGTATGACTCACTTGAGCCAAAATTATGAAAATTGTTTAATACTGTTATTTACCCAATCCATACTCCAGCCTTCTAAAGCATTAGGGCAGCTTCATTCTTCCCAATTTTGTTTCCAAGAACTGGCATTTATATTTACTACCAACTACCAGTGGTAGTTGTAGTACTGTCAGTAAGCAGTAGCTCCTGTCTGTCAGCATGACGAGGCCAAATACAACTTGTTTAGCTGTATTCTATCTACATACAAACGTTAAAAGTATCACCTGTAACATGATTACCGAAGCAAAACTAACCCTACTTATAAATTAAAACGTTGAAGAAGAAAGGGAAGCAGGTAAAATGTAAAGTAACAAAACAAGTGAACAGAACAACAGAGTGAAGATCCAACCTTAGCTAAAACCGAGAAAATTACTTTCTTCTTTCCTAAAAGCAGTGAATGTAAACACACTTGACTATTTACTGTGAAGATTCCATACTGCAAAGTCAGGACTTAGTCACAGAGAAGCTGATTCTATATCAAAAATACAGGCAACTTGTAGATAACAAATTGAACCAAATGAGGGAAAAAACTGTACAGACCACATTAACAAAAAAGTTAATTATTAGTAAAACAACAGAGGAAAAAGAAAGAAGTTTCAATTTTCACTGTGAAAAACAATCCTTTGGATAGGATGACTTAAGGTGAGGAGTAGATTACAATAAACTGTGAAAGCTGGAAGACAATGCTTTGAGAGACCTACACCCTCTTAGGCTACATTTAGATTAATAAATAGAATAGCTTTAGGGTGAAACAGTAAAATACTGAGGCCAAAAAATACAAGGCTTACATCAGTAACCTGTGTGACTTTAAATGAAAGGACACAGGCAAGGCAATCCTGTAACCACCAAACTCTGCCTTGGAGTTGATCTGAAGAAAGTACCGGATGGGACAGACACTTTCCAGAGTATGTTCTCATAATCATGTTCCTATGTCTGGACCTATCTGAATTCACTAGCCTAAGACAGAATGAGCTATCAGCAATACAAAAATCAGCACACCTATATCTGCTTAGTTTTAGTTTTTGTTGAGCCCAAATCACATCTGCATTATAAAACTAATAAACTGAAAGTAGTTTCAAATCTGTCAACTTGGAAGAAAAAAATCTTATTAAAAGTGGTTGTGTAATAATGTATTTTTTTCAGTATAAAACAGCATGTCAAAGTTTAAGCAACATTTGCTGTTTAAAATCAATTACATACTTGGTTGCACCATCATCATACGTTGCCATTAACACAATTGTTCCATCCTGGATGGTCTTCAGAAATTCAATAAGTGGTGCCACATCTGAAAAGAAAGAACATAAAACTGTATAATAAGCAACAATTCTCTATTTAAATACCTGCAATGTTTTCTGCAAAGACATTACTTTTAAGAAGATTTGTAAAGGTAATATTTATATATATAAAATAGATACAATATTTGTAAATGTATCTTTATAAAAAGATGTGGAGCGAGAGAAAGCTAAAATGCAGAGAACTCCTATTTTATAGAAAGAGTTTAATCCATATCGTGTAAAGACATAACTAATGAGAACTACTCTGGAGAACAAGTCTGTTTGATTAACCACACCATTCCCTCCCACCTCAACTATTTGTGTTTCTTTAAAGGTGCACTCTCCTCACAAAGGTAGAGGTGAAGCACTCTGTTAACTATCCCCTTAAATCACACAGCAAATGGAGTCTGTACAAGAAGGAAGAAAAAAGCACATTTGTTTCTCTCTGAACAGTGTAATTGCACCTACCTCCGCCCCACATGTCAAAAAACTTAGTATCTAATAATTCTCCTGTTTTACCTGAAGGAAAAGAGAAAAAGAAACATTTGATGCCATCATATATAGCCAAAACTATTTTACAGATAACATGCCCAACTCCTCTAACACTCTTTCAGACAACGTGCTGCAGAAGAAACTAGATAAATGAATTATGGTAACTTTTCTTTTATGGAAACAGTGTAGTTGTTTGTGAAAAAGTGCAGGAAGAGGTAAGAGGAAAAAAGTGAGAAGATCCACGAAAGTGTTGGAGGCCAGGCTGGATGCAGCTTTAAGCAACTTGGTCTAGTGCAAGGAGTCCCTGCCATGGCAGAGGGGGTTGCATCTTAAGGATCCCTTCAAGCACAGGTCATTGTGTGATTCTAGACAAATTTCTGATTTTGCTTGAAGTGGAAGCTAAAATAAATGATAATACCCACACAGGCTCTAAAACCAACAAAGAATATTCAGTTCATATATCTGCCTTTTTTTAATGTTGGTTTTGCAAAAATAGACAGTACAGCTTTAGACTGCCTTTCATGCAACATGGAAAGTCAAAGATTAAAATTAGACTCATGTTTTGCTATAGACTGGAATTTTTAAAGTGGATTTAAACATCCAGAATAAATAGAAAAAAGTGGACAATATACTATATCTCATTACCTTTTATTATTATGCTGTCTACAAAGAGTATTTGATGGAAGGTGGAGTTCTTTAATATATACATTCATTTAAAGTTTGGAAGACAGAGAGAAAGAATGGAGCTATAAAATACAAAGATAGCTACTTTGGTTTTGAACAGATTGAGTCATTTTAGGAAAGCAACATAGGATTAGGAAGTATTGTTCAAGTTATGCTTTAGATGATGTAAATCTGAGTACAATCCACAAATAAGAATTTATGTTGCAGCAAAATAACAAAGTACTATCAGGAATAATTTCCTACACATTAAAGACAAATATGCCGGTGCTGACATTCAGTTCAGCTTTCAAGGTAGCACACAGCTAAACTTGTTAGGTTTTAATGAAAATTATGAACCCTGAACACAATTACCAAACATGGTGTATTTATGGACAAGATCTATAGACCAAATATTCTGATACAAGTGAGGATATAATGAACTGGTCTTTTTGTGCAGTAACAAAACTGTTAAAGACGTTAAAGAAGTTTCACTGAAAACAGAGCAACGAAAGAATACAGACTACAATTTAATTAGTGGTGGTAACACACAAGGTCAAAAGAAGTAGCATGCATTTTTCTGTGCATTAGGAATTTATGTGATGTATCAACAAGGCAGTCACCACAGAACTCCATGTTACTATTTTTACAACCCATTTTTAGAAGCAGAAATGCACTGAGTTTTTCTGCTTTGTAACAAAGTGTCAGTATCTGACATTATCTCAGTATAAATAAGCTGAATACTTCCTTTTCTCCTTGGTGCTTGACTTTCACCACCGCATAATATTTCACCTTACATTTGAGAAACCATCTTAAAATGAAAAGAATCTGCCCCCTTAAAATGTCACTTACCATTGACCAAGGCAATATTTATTCCTCTGCCAACATTATTTTTAACTCCACTCATTAAACTGAAACAAAAGAAATATTTTGATTTTTAATTAGACAATCTTCTAATGTGAAATATTTGGTTTTTTAAATAGGACCAAGGTCTAAGAGAGACATAGGCATGTTCATGAATAAATAAAGCAAAATCTCCTTGAACTAATCTGTGTTCTTGAAGCACCATTGAATTAAGAATAATACCTCAAGTATCCCCAGTTGTATTGATTTAATTTGATTGCTTAATATATAGATATACTTTGAAACTATGATTAAGTGTCACAAAAAATACCATTATTTATGTAGTTATGTTATTAGTGTATTAAAAAATAACCAAATATTAATTTGTGGAGCTCAGCACAGCCACATAACCAATATTTTAATCTTCCTTTTGTAAGCATACAATGAACAAAAATGTGTTAATGAGTTAAAAAGCTAACCAAATAGAAGCATTTAAAATTCAAATCAAGAAACAAGAACGATAAACCACTTAGCTACTCATACAATTAACAGGAAACCTAACTGCAAAAAAAATAGTTATCACACTGATGGGACTTAAAGCAAAAGTTACATACAGTCTTGGTCTACAACCATGCATCTCCAAAAAATGTCACAATCTCTGACAGAAATGTCTTTACCAAACTCAAGAGGGGCAAAGGGACTGAAGAGTCCCCTTGTGAAATGGGAGCCCTTCAGAGCGGTAAAGAAGAAGAAACAGGAATGTTATCATTTAGGTAGGATGCTGTGCCACCGTAGACCATGGTGGCTGTACCACTCCAGTGAGAGAAGCCTCACACCTCCTCATCCCTGTTCACTGGCAGTTCACACAGTGTGAAGAATTCTGTTCTGCCTTCAGGCCCCAAATATCCCAACATTAACATTTCGAAGCTGGGATTAAAAGAAGTAACATAAACAGGATAAATACACGTTTTGAACAGTTACATAATTTAAGATAATGAAGAAGCCTTCAGCTGAGATTAAAGAAAGCATCTCACCAAAAGTATATAGCTGCACACATCCTTAGTTACAAACACATTCTAGAAGATGCTTTAATTCCACCCTGATCAGGATTTCTTTAACCTCCCTAGCTGGTTTTAGGAAGGGGCTGCACATGTGTACAATTCTGTTATGTTCAAAGTTTATTCACATTTCTTCTGCAGCAGTATGATTTTGTGTTCATGTCTGTACACCTGTGCTAAGCAATGCATTCTTACACACACAGCTTCCATGTCAGCTTTCTCATGCTAACTTCCTAGTGATAGGCTAAAAAAAAAAAACAATCTATAGTAGAAATATGTAAAAATCTTCCTCTATGGTGGTCTCTCTTGCACCCAGGATGAAGACAGAAGCTAAAATTTAGAGGAATGACAAACTGAATAGACAAGTAGCAAAAACAGACTCGGTATTCAGAGAGGCTGTGAAAGACTACCAGATAAAGCAAACTCTTGGCAGAGTGAATTTAAAAGGTTTTAAAGAACTAGTAATCAGAGATGATAGAGTTCATATTCTTCTGTTAGTCCGTTAAGTTACATCTTCTGCCAAAAACTGTGATTTAAATTAAAACTCTAATTCAGTAATTTCTGAAAGAAAATACTTGAACTTTTCTGCTGAAATTCAGAATTCAATTCTGGTTAGTAGGAACTCCACAAGTATTTTAGCCACTGGAGGATCATTTCTGCTCTGATCATGTGATTTTCATGTCATGTCTGAACATCCATTCTAAACAAGAAAAACATACGGCAAATAAAGACTGGATCATAAATGAATAAAGGCAATGAAGTCATTCTTTTCCTCCTACACAATGTAGTGGGCATTGAATTTACCAAAAAGAGTAAGAACTTCCTCTCATTTGGACTACAAAATTCTCTGTAAATAAGTATCAGTGGAAAAATACCTAATACTGAAGTGACTAGACACTGAAACTCCACACATGCATAAAGTTAAAATGGATTCAGATAACAAAATCTACAATTATGAATACAAGGATTACTAGTTACTAAAGGAATGTAGCAAGTACAACCCTGCTATTGGGTTACTGTGGACTATCGTGCAACTGGCTGCTTAAAAAAATAAAACTGCATGGAGAACTTGCTGGTAAAGAAGTCAGTATAGCCCCTTCTAAAAAGCCCATGAAGTAGCAACTACAATATTTAATATCTTGATGATGAGTTCAGCATGTTTTTTCTAATTTGGATTATGGCCTCCCAATATAGAACAAGGCTATAACTGTACTTGTATAAAGCAGAACTCCTGTTTCACATTAAAATATCTACATAATAAAAAACTGACAAATTACTTGCATTCTGAATTGTATTGGCAACTTTAGTGCTTTCATAAGTCAAGTGACATCCTTATATTTAATACATAGATAAATGCAGAGTATTTTCCTTTCATCAATTATGAAAATTCGTTCCTCCTGTCCTGTCTTGGAAGTAAGAAGAACACAAAGTTTTCAGAAAAAGAAAAACCTTTTTGTGGGTGTGAGTTCACAAATTATCTCTAAAAAAAGGCTACTCAAGAGGAAATGAGTTTTTTTCAGAGCTCTGATATATTACTTGCTACATCTGAGACAGCTTGTGCATCATGAAACACAACAGGCTGCAATGTGACAGCTTCTCACAGGAGGGCAGCCCTTCATCAGTTTTAGAATTCTTCCAAGAATTTACAGTCAACAAGTTGAGAGCTTTTGTAAGAGAAATAAAATCTCCTATGAGGAAAGCAGGAGATCATATAAAATCAATCAAATTTTCTGGTGGACACTTAAGACAGACATGACCAGTTTTCCTCTGAAGGAATTCAGAAAGATGTTTGCCAAGGAAAGCTGGACTTTAGAATCCAAGAGCTGTGCACTACAGTGCACGCTTAGAAGACTTTTTCCAGCAACTATTTTTTTTCATCACTTTCTTCAGCAAAATATCTATTAAAGGATTTTTCCCTTTTTTGGACAGAAATAACAAAACTCTTCTTAATCAGTCAACAAGACATTAAAACAAAAAAAAGTCAAAAATCCCAAACAGAACAAATGAAATTAAAATATTACTTGCATTCTCACTTTTAATCATTGAATCAGCTTAAGTCTTCACAGATATTAAGCTTCCTATATTAAGCAACCAGAATGAGACTGTAGCATGTTTTGTAACACCAGCAGAGATAAAGTGCTGAGATTAGATAAGCTTGCCCAAGGTCACCAAGCAAGTCACCAGTAAGATTGGGTGGCAGCAGGAGCAGCCTGGAGTCCGGATGTGCCAAGGTGAGCTCCTGCTAGCACGTGCTCCCAGCTACACCAGGATGCTGTGCTGCAGACTAACTCCCACACAAGCCAGCAAGCTTGAGCTAAGCCAGCCTTACATAGGAGTGCTACTTAGTGCTAAAAACAGTCTTCTCTCTAAGATCACTTGAGACCAGTCTTACAGTTATTTTAGAGAGTAAAGTGATGGAAAATGCTACCAATACATTTTTTCCTCTTATACATGAATTATCCTATTTATTATGTGAAGTTCTGTTGTTCACAGAGAAGTTGCCATTGACTCGAGAATTCATTAGCACCAGCTGCTGTACGTGCTAACTGTACTAATATAGTGTGAGCTGAGAAACAGCAAAACTGGAGTAGCTTAAATGCACGTGGAAGGCAAAGGAATTAAATATGACTGATACTAAAAAAAACAAAAAAAAAAAAAAAAGCACTCTCCCTTCCAACAACACTAACATGGTCTTAAACTGCTGATTTTATGTTCAAAGTGATCTAAGTATTTGAAAGAGACACTTAGAAACAACAGGGAAAAATACTTACACATTATCCTCTACACAAATTTTAGGTCCAACTACGTTCGCTGCTCCACTTGACATTTTGAATGCAAAATGCTTTTCTGGACAAGATTTAGAGATCCCACACTTGTATCTTGGAGGTTTTGTAGCTTTCAAAAGGAAATAAGTCAAGATTTTAGAGAACACCACAGGTAGGCTAACAGACAAATATCTTCTGAAGGAATTCAAAGAAGAGAGGAAACACAAACACTCTTGCATCTGTAGTTACATAGCAGTTTAAAATAATCGAAGTTCCTGAAGCACCTCATTATTTCAACTTCTTTTTGTCACTCTGCTGCTTGCTCTGGCGCTGTCATCAAAAGCCACAATCCAAAACTACAAAACAGACTTTACCAGAAATTTAGGAAAATCAGGAGAAGAGGAAAATTAGTTTCTGATTGCATTTGAAGTGTAATTAGGACTTTTTAACTATGAAAATTCATCAGTCTTTCTGTTATTAGTAAAAGCAAATCACAGCAATAATACAGGCCTATGAATACTCACAGCGTGCAGCTGCATCCAATGCTGATCTAGCTAAAATGAAAAAAGAAAGTATTATAAGATGTTACTATTAAAGTGTCATCTGCTATATCATGTCCTATAAATGTAAAATCTTTCTGTACCCCTATAAAAACAGACTGGTTGAAATGAAGTATCAAATACACCTGAATATCATGTTCCAATTTAAAAAAACCTTTTATGCATTAGCAGAATGAAAGTGATTACGAATCCCATTCAGAAGCAGTGCTTTAATTTATGGCTCTTTGAGAGTCATGGAGTCAAAAACCCACAGAGATCCAAAACCTATGGAGTTCAGGGCATTGAAGTGAAATTAATTCCCTCCTTGCAGCCTCACTGAGATGGCATTCCTTTCACCTAAATTGGAATCGTGAAGCTCAGGTGTATTTCAACCCAACCATTCATGACTCCCTTTCCTGAGATATGAAGAGACACAAGTGTCCCTATCAGGCACAATGACACCCCTGTCTCTTCAATGATTACTGAAGATGTATCTGCTGACTGGTTCAGATGGCATCTCACACTGCAGTAATCCAGAGTTAAAGAACACAAAATTCACCTCTTGTTTGGGGTATTTTTGGTAACAAAAAGCACCTTGAAAGAAAATTCTGGTTCAAAATAGACTCTGAAATTTGATATACCTCAACTGCTAATCTTTATCTGCATAGAACACTTGGGCACATCTGAAATGCTTTGATTACTGCACATTCAACTTAACATGGTAGCATACCTGCACAAGAGAAAAAGCCCCTCAAAACAAATTCTAAATCTCTTTAGCAGTAGTACGGCAGAGCAGAAATTTCCAGAAATATGGTTCAAGTAAATTAATTTATTACTCTACACTAAGAATGCATTTCCAGTAAACAAAAAAAAAGCAGGTAAAATTATCCTTGGCAGACAAAAGAGTCAAACCAATTAAGAGAGTAGGTTAAATATTTCATACAGAAAATAATTTAACACACGTATTATAGATAAATAACAACCACACATATTAAAGATAAACACAGAACTCTTAAGTTGACAATCCTAAGGCAAAACTTGATAAAGGCTCAAGTAAATATTAACAAATGCCCAGAGAAAAAAGGTCACCACTTACCAAATATGTGTCCTAAGTTTGCATCCATTTTTATTTCAAACACTTGAGAGATGACATAAAATGTCAATAAAAATATTGCTATGACTACTACCAACTTTGCAGCACCTATGAAGAAGTAGAAAAAAATTTCAAAAAATTATCTGCAAATGGTAACATTACCAAAATTAGCAACATGAGAAATAACATCCTGGGGAACTCAGAAACAGGATGATCATTTGTGGTCCTACTAAACAGAATAAATCTGAAAAAAGGATGGATATTATAATGTAGGATGTAACTGCACAAATCCATCAGGTTGTCATACCAAATACACTCTGGTCTTAACTTCTCTACCTTCATGCTTGTCTGACACCATAGTACACCAACTCCATTCAGCAGCTAGGAGAAACCAGACTTCCATGAAAATCCAGCTTAACCAAATGAACTAAGATGATCTACCTGGCTTTGCCCAAAGGCAAAATTCCCACCTTCCCATTCCACTTCCATGTTCTTAATCATAAGTACCTGGTTCCTCACTGTTCACAAATACTGTTTCCCCCTGCCCTCAAACTGAGATACCTCTGTTTTAATATATGGCCCAGACTGAGTGATTAGGGATCTGTTTATATACTGCAGCTTGGCTAATATTGTCAGTCAGCTCTGAGTATGACATAAAAAAACAAAAAACCAAAAAACAAAACAAATGAAAAAACACCCCCAAACAGAAAACAACAAAAAACCCCAAATCATCAGTCAACCAGAAACAAGCATTCTCGCTTACTTTTCAAGAAATTTCTATTAACGACCTTCAAAAAGCAAGTTTGACGACTCAAAGGCTATTTTAAAATAAGCAAGAAAAAGCAGTACCTCTCCCATTCCCCTTTTAATATATTGAAATAGGCAGCTCTAAGTTTTACAAGGCTAAGTTCCTACAGTGCTGAGTGGTCAATCTACTTCCTAAGAGAAGAGCTGTAAGCACACAACCACAGCAGCTTACATCTGAAATGGAAATGTATGTGATACTGCCCCAAACCTCACAATTTTTAGAATAATTTGCAATACATTTTCACAGAATACTTCATTCTTAACTGACTATAAAATACTGACTGAGAGAACAAGTCAGATGAGGAGGCATCTGATCAACCTCCTGCCTTCCTATCTTACTGCAGTATGTCAAACTAGTTGGAAGAATCAACCTTAAAGCATGCTCTTTTTTTCAGATTGCCAGCCAAATCCTTTAGAAAAAGCCAAACTTATATACTCCTGCAGATCTCAGACAGCTGCTGTGATGGGCTGCTTAGAAAATCTTAAAATAGACAGATTACTCAGCCTCCACAAGGATGAGATGCTAATCAATCCTCTCAAAAGGCTAAAAAAAGATAAGGGGATATAAAAAGAAAAGAAAGATGAAGAAAGATACCAGGGTATTTTGCGTATAATTTGGTCTTTTTCCTGTGTGAGTACATACATATTATGATGTTAGAAAACACAGGTGCAAATCTAACTTAAAAATATTATGCTGGAACTCCAAACATCACTGCACTTGAAAGGAAGGGAACCATGTGTAAGCATTGGAGAAACAGATGATCTGAACATAAGTTAAGAAATGGGGTAAAAGTTTTCCAAGCAACACTGCTTAAGACCACAAGATGGTACCAGATTTTGGAATGTGTCATCTAGCAAGTGGTATTTGGAGAGCATGTTTTAGTATATAGTATGTGAGATGAACCAGAACTCAGTCTGAGGACTAACCATCCCCTCTAATCTATATTCTGAGCTCTTCAACTGAGCTGCAAGTGCTCCTTTCAAAGGAACAATAAGAAATCTCCTAGAAGGTTCTTGAAGCATTTGAACCAAAACTGGCATGTTTGCTACAGGTGAAATATTCTATAGGAACTGCCATATCTACTTTATGGTTTTTAGCAAAAAAAATAGCTGGATGGAATGGAAAAAAAATCCAAAACCTAAATATGTTTGGAAAGTGATTTTCCAGATAATTCAGACACATAAAAAATGGAGCATTTTCCAGTTCTTTATCAGACTCACTTTAACAAATTGCTCCCAATAATACATATTGTGGTTAATAAAGCAAAATTAGGAGTAGTGACAAAAATTACATGCATTAACAAGCTCTTGGAAAAGGTGTCATTTTCTTCTAGAGGAGTCAATAGTTTATCCTTCTGCAAAATAACACTGTAACCATTGATAAGAATGCCATGCACTAGAAGCTCAAAACTGTTCCATTGCTACACAGGCTATTCTACTGTGACAAAATGTCTAAAATAATATTTTCGTTTAGTGTTGTATTAGCAAAGATCTTATTTTTACAACCACTATACCTTCTGTCAACTAGAATTAGTTTCTTAAAGCCTGTACTACAGTAACTTAGCTATATGAAAAGGCTTTTACAGTTTTCAAACTCCCAGCAACCATTCAGAAAGTTTTAGACGCTTAAAACAGCACATAGCAATTTTAGTGAGGCAGGGAAGAAACAGCTTCAGACAACTATTTGCCATTTCCTTATTTCTTCATCATCTTACAGAAATAGCAGCCAAAATACATCAAGTCATGGCACCTTAGGCTGTCACTGCAGATCAGTTACAGCATTTTAACAAGGTGATTGTTCTTCACCCATCCCAATTACAAAATGAGTTTCATTGAACACCAATGAAGTAGAACAGCAATGCCTGTTATACCACTTAAGGGAAGCATACCCTGACAAAGTTTGATGAGGATCCCAAACTGAGTGGTAGTGGGCATGTCTGAAGGGAGAGCCAACCTGCAGGAACAACTGGATAGACTGGAAGAATGGGCCAACACTAATAGTGAAGTTCAAAAACGACAAATGTAAAGTCTTCCACCAAAGAAATCATAATCCAGGAGTAAAGAGCAGACTGGAATCTACCCAGCTGGGGAGCAGCTCTGTGGAAAAGGACTAGGGGATTCTGGTGGACAACAAGCTCAATACAAAGGGAGGGTGCTGACAAAGAAACCAACAGGATGCAGGGCTGCATCAACAAGGCCATAACCAACAGAGAGAGACAAAGCCATTATTCTTCTCTGCACAGCACTTGTCAGGCCACTCTTGTTACACTCCCTTCAGTGTTGGACCCTGGCATTAAAAGAAAAAAGACAAAGACATGGACAATATAGAGACAGACCAACACAAAGATTAAAGGACTGGGAAGCCTGCCAGATGAGGAAAGGCTGAGACTGCTGTGCTTGTTCAGCCTTGAGAAAAGACTTAGAGAAAACTTAGTACCATGTTCCAGTATTTCAAGAGTGGCTACAAAGAAGATGGAGACTTCTTTTTTGCAAGGAGTCACATGGAAAACAAGAGGGGTACTGAATACAAGTTATTCTGGGGAAGATTCCAGTTAGACATGGAAAATTTGTCACAATGAGAACTATCAGACATTGGAATAACCTCCCCAGGAAGTGGTGGAGTCCCCAGCACTGACCATTTTAAAATCTGGCTGGACAGTGCTGGGCTAGGGTTCAAATTAGAGGAAGTTATAGCAGTATGAAAATTATAGGGTAAAGTACAGCTGCTACTTCCTGGATGGAATGCTGTGAGCTTAAAAACCTATCCCACAATGATTCAATACACACACAATTGGCAACCTCAAGCACGTGCTAACAGGCAACAGGGTATGGAGCAGAGTGGAAACACCTTGGCCAGACTGTTGAAATCAAATGGTACTTTGTAGCTGATAATCCTGCACAGCACCTGTCAACCAAGAGAGACAGGAACAGGCATCTTGCTGCTGAACTAGCAGCTGTGGTGAGATCATTCCCCTGATATGAACTTGGTTGTTTGTAACTTAATTGTAATATTAACTCACACTATCATCCCAAAGTTACCTGCCTCCAATTACAACCATCCCTCACTGAGCATGTGCTCTATATTTTATTGACTATATCTCTTAACAGGAAAGCAAGAGAATTTTACACCAACAAGTAACAAAAGTATGTATTACTAAAGTCACTCGAGATCCACCCAAATGAAAAGGAATTTCATTGAAGGGTCCCCATAACAGGACACACACTAGTCAGGCACAAGGGGCTTGGCTTTCCTGGTGTGCTGACAGACTAATCAAACACTAAAGGTTTGAGGAAATCTCCACTTTACACATGATAACTATCTTGTCTAGACCATGCTTCTGCCAAGAAATGATTGATTCTTGAGATCCCTTTTAATCTGGTATTCTATGATTCTACGACTTTGAAATCTTATTGTCACAACTTGTTACCGTTGTCCATAGCAGTTGTTTCATAAATGACCAAAGTCTGATTTTACTGAGTGTACTTACCTGCTATTCTCATGTTTAGTCTTCAGCCAGCTAATGACACTGTTGCATTAAAACAGCCACCTATAGGAAACAAAAAAAAAAAAACAAAACCAACTTAAAACCACTTCACCATAATTAGTCAAAAAGCAGTTTTGTGTAAAAAACCCATTGATCTTCTAGTCAATAAAATTATTGAATATCTATTTCTTAACACTCACAGTTAAGGGAAGAATTAAGATGGATTTCAGATGTCTGCTTTCATTTATTTCCCCACAAAACAAGTGTTCTGAAAAAACATTAATTTCATCTAATCCCCTACAAATTCAGTTTAACTGTCAGTCCTTCAATTTGTGACCTAAGTACTTACCAGTGCTCCATCTAAGAGGACATTAGTTTCTTAAAGCTATGTGGTAGAAGTTAACAACTCCACCTTCACTGCTTCAAAACCCTACCTGCTTCTGTGTGCAAGTAGCTATTTGGCAACACAGCATAGCAAACTATGCTTCGGAGAGAAATATTTAAGCATTTTGGTCTCTAGGATACTACATAAACTGCGTTCATTGGAGCTGAAAGAAGGTCGACACTTTAATCTATGCATTACAGAAATGTAACAAAATTTGTCATTCATAGGTACAGCCAGAAGAATAACATAATGGTTAACGATGACAGAAGCACCAACCCTAGTACTCCAATTACTTCAGAATAAACTAAAAACCACTCTAAGCAAACAGTGCCTAAGCATCCACAAGCTTCTTGAGAAGAACACGTCACCAGAGTCAAAGTGGGCCACAAACTCCATTGGCTCTGAACAAAAGCTCCCACCTCCTCCTCCTCAAGTAATGCAGGGTCCAGGGGCTATACCAAATCTGCCCTCTGCTCAGAGCCAGAGCTGCTCCAGGGTGGCTCTGCACCATGCTCCTGCTCAGTCCTGGTGGGCCCACGACTGCACTGAGCCTGGACATCTGGCTCGACTTTCCCCTGATTCAGGGATCTTGTTGAATCATCTATACTAAGGAACATTTGAAAACATGTAATCAGCTATCACTATAATCCAAGCAGCTGTCCCAGACCCTCTGCAGTCTTATGCCATGACTCTGAAAAACATCAAAAACATTACCTTTAGAAATTATTAGAGGAACTGCTGCTATTAGAAATATAAATTTTTTGGAGACAAGCACAAAACACCAACATAGCTCTCATGGTCTATACTAGGGTGAAAAAATAGTATTATGCAGAAAACCTTTTGCCTTCACTTAGTTCAGTATCTTCAAATTCAGTGATTTGTGTCCAGATCCTCTTTGCCAAAGACTCAGTCATAGTGCTCTATCCCTTCAAGTTTACAAGAAAATGGTCAGCAGAGAAATAGAGAGGAAAAAGAATTGCAAATACAGAAATATTCATTTCTATTCTATTCAAATTTGAAAATACTTATCAACAAAGTTTAAAAGCAGACAAATGTTTTTGAGTGCTAAGTCCTGTAAAGGAAATCTCATAGCATATTATAGACCATAATATATCCATTTAACTGTAGCCACACATATTATATCCTCATATAATAACTTCTTTCAGTGAAAGGCTAGTATTTATCTGTCTTGTAAAAAGGCAAAAATTAATCTGCCAGGGCAGATAAGCTCATTTTATTTCAAAGTCTGTGAACAGAATTATTCTAGGTTTCTTCTTCCAGACACCCAAAAGTATATCAATGTTACAATAAACACTGACTGTACTTTGAACAGCTACATGCTTATTTTAAGTCTGCACTGAAAAAAAAATAAGTTTCCGTTTTTTATTTTACTCTGAACAAAAACGCATGAATTTAAAGAATGAAAACAAGAATACGAACACCAGAAAGAAGAATCAAAGTGAAAAAAATTGTATGATCTAACCTTGACTGCTTTTATCCCAACATCCCCTTTCACCCATCTCAGGGATCATTATTTGTTGCAATCAACAAATAAGAATATGCATTCTTAAGTGTGGAATGTGTTTTGATTTTGAAAAAGACTCAACTTTAAAGGAATTTTAAAAATTTAGTGATTCTTTATCTAAATTACAGTATACTGAAAAATCATGAGGTTTGATTTACCTCGTGAATATACAGCATAATATAACAATACAGTAGTGCTACAGTACAGACAAGTGGTGCACAGCACTTCCCAGCTGCAGCAAAATAATTTATGGACATCAAATCCTTTTTCTACACTTATTATCTTAGATTGTTTTTTTGAAGATTTCAAGACATAACAGGAATGAAACAGGATAAGCTGTGAACTCTTATAAATGCTCATGGACCATTACTCCACATCTTCGGTATTAGACCTCAAAACTGAAATTAGAGAACTGATTAGAAAATTGGTTTGGAATTTTAATAGTGCACATTTTAGGATCATTTAAAAACAAAAAACACTGGATCACAACTGAGCTTGCTCAAACTCAGATGCACAAAACCAGTACCAAAAAAATTCCTTTGATTGCTTCAGAAATGGGCCAAAGTGACCCAAACACTGTTTTTCTCTTCTTTAAGATTTCATCAAGCAGAGGCAGAAGAATTGGAACTTTAGTATCCTCCTGACTTATGAGTGTCAAGTAACACAAATAATCATTTATTACTACACCATTCTCTGTCAGGCAGTACAAAAAGGCTCCCCAGTATCACTTCTTAGAGACTGGGGCAGGAGGTGCAGTCCATAGCAGGGTGGACCGGCAGTGTCCCAATAAGCACAGCACAACCCTACAGAGAGGCAAAGGCCAAGGAAAACACTACAAAACAGGCAATAGAAGTGATCAACATCTTCAAGTTGCAAAGTAAAATGACTATGTTTAGGAAGCATCATGTGACTTAAATAAGGATTTTTTTCTTTTTCTTCGGACTGTTCTCTTAGCACAAAACCTAGGAAGTTTTTCAGTCAAGGTCTACAACTTGGACAGCAGAAAGAAACCAAAAATTCTCTCATGCAGCAGTACCTTGAAATGAAGTTATCTGCAAAAGAACCTGAACAGAAGAAGTCAAGAAATTAGAGATTATAAATCCTTCATGAGTGCTGGCATGCCATTTTCCAGGTCCCTGCATGGAGTTGCACATCCATCCACACAGAAAAAGTTTATTTATTCTGGATACAAATGACTAGGGAGAAGATATATGGAAAGACAGCTGCGAGCTGAGGTTACTGGTTGCTTTTTTCCTGCATCCCTTTTGCATCCCAAACAACCTCCATGACAGACTAAAATGCTCTCCACAAGGTATAGAAAACAGTAACAATAAAAACAGAAGAGAAAAACAAAGGGCTTTCCCCCACTCTGCTCTACTTGTTGATTAACTTGTGTGCTATGATATACTCAACACAAATACAAAAAATTAAATACAGAACTCCACAGAGCTACTGCACATATTTCTGTTCATACCTAAACTAGTTTCAATCAGTAGACCACCAGATGCTTGCTATTAAAAGTAACCTGTGTCTCTTGAGGGAACCCTGCTAGGTCCTTGCTGGAGGAAGCTTATAATATGACTTTATTTAGGAAAATTACAAGTCTATAATCCTTCCAAGCAAACCATCATCATATTTTGTTAGATGATATAAAGTTTCTAACACACCAAAGCAGAGTTCTTTCTACATTAATGTGTTAGACAGAGTAGTCATCATGCAAGTTTTCCTCTTAGAATCATTGTGCAAGAAGAAACTGCATTGAGATAATTGACAAATTAACAGTTTCTATTAATCCTACCTCACTGACATAACACTGAATGAAGCACAAATTTAAGTCCCAAGCTGAATGCAATTCAATTTGGTTAATTCTTTATCAGGCTTTTCTCAAGACTTCTCCAGAGGCAGTGCCATGGGACACACATCACTCAGGCAGAAGCACACCCTCTGCCCTACTTCCCATGCAGAAAGCTGTGACCACTTGCCACAAACTTTGGTTTAAAAGGGGTTTCAAATACTATTGTAATTAATGTTTTGAAGGATGATAATGAAACATGTAGATTAGTCGATTTCATTCCCAGGATAACAGCATTTCTATTAGCAACTTGATAACACGAGTGAATTATGCTTACAAAATGGGCACACACAAACAAGTAAAGATGAGAGGTAAGAGTATAGAAGGTCAAGATAATTTTGAATTCTGACCTTAGCTAATTAGGAAGAGGTCCCAAATTCAACAATGATACTTAATAAAACAGAAAGTAATACACTCCAAAATTGACATTAAGTGCTGCAAAACAAGCAGCAGAAATGGAAAAAGGAGATTATAGCAGCTCTCTAATATTGGGGTCAACAATGTCATACCGCCACAAAAAGTGTAAGTGCTCATTGTGAACTGCACTGATAGGAGCGCTGTGTATAGAAAAAAAAGCAATTATTCTGCTCTGCCTAAATAAACAAAAAATACCCTGTTCTATGTGCTATCTTGACTTTTAACTAAGACCCATGTGCAGTTTTTTCTAAGTCTCAATGCATAATCCCCAAATGGAAGAATCTAGATAAGAATTACATGACCTAAATAAACCAACTAAGAGATAAAAGAATCAAGTCTGCTTTGCAAGGAAGTGTGAAAGACAGAAGACAGGATCAGACATCTTTATCTCTAATCTTCAAGGTGCAATTCTAAATTTTTTTTAAATAAACATATATATATTTAAAATACTATTATTTATAGCAAATCTAAAATATATATTAAAAACATTAAATATATATTTTAAGAATTTTTTTGAAAGTGCTGATAAGAACTGTTCTCAGTATTATCTGGCTGCTGCTTACCTATTTGCACTTATATTAAAGAAAAACAACCTTGCAGTTACAAGGATAAACAAAACATTTAAAAAGAGGCTGTAAATCATCATAAAAAATTGTCTCTGGAAACAGAGACAATTTTTCTTAACACAGATAGTCTACAAGGTGTGAGCTAATGTCCCCTTCAATATTAAGCCCACATTCTTATACTGCAAATACTGTACATGCAAATCTGTACCTAGCTTATATAATATTAAATGTGTGGCAGCCTGAGATACTTTGCATTCAATTCAGGGGGAAAGTTTTCCCGCAGACCAGTGTTTGTATACTTTCTAGCAAGGCCAAATAATGTTATACCTGGTATTATATATATCTGCTACTTGTTCATATGAATGGCATACACTATACTGCAGTTAAACGAGTATTCAAAACTACTTAGCACCAAAAGATCAACCAACCAACCAAAAAAACCCAACCAAACCTCCCCTCCAAAAAAAACCCCAAAAAAACTCAACCAAAAAATGCCAAAAACCTCTTGAGCTTTTATTTTTATTTGCAAGACTTTAGTAGATTAGGACATTGTCTTTTGTTATTTTTTTTTTCTTTTTTAGCACAAACTGCATTCCTCAATGATTAGCAGATGCATTTTATTCCTGTCAGAGAACAGCAAAAAATCCTGCAAACAAAAAAAAAGATTAGCTTTTCATATCTGGTAAAATATAAGCAATGAAACAGCTTTGTGTTTAATCCAGTCTCTGTTGATATTTCAGTGTGTTGTATTCAAGCAGTTCAGCGCAGTGGTGTTTTTTACTCAATATTAAACTGTGAATTAGATTTGTCAAGGACAGCATTAGCTATTCTTATGTGATTTCTGGTTTTAAACCAGTGGTTGTGCCAACCTGAATTATATATCATGGACAAAAGAGTTGAGACATTCAAAATCATTCAAGACTCTTTTTAAATGCAGGAGAAATTTTCTTATCCAGATGATTGCTTATTTTTCTGCTAGGCTATGAATAGTTTTTCCAATATGTTTATAAAACTATTTTAATTTGAAATTAGTGAAGGATACACATGGAAAAGAATTATATCTTTAAAAAAGTAAATAGTATAACTCAGTGGTATAATCATGCACCATTTGTGCCCTTTGGAAACACAGGTTATGACCCCAGTAGTTGCTCCCTACACGCAGCACTCCTACATCCATTCAAATTCTTTGAGGTTCTGGCAGAACTCCACATAGGGAAACAGTTTGTCCACACAGAAAAATTTAGAGACTCAGGAATACATATTTTCTTTTCTCCTTTGTGACAAATGGTACTATGAAGTAAAATTATTAATTTCTTATAAAAATGAGAATTCTTAAAAGAATCGTGTTCTTCTATATACATATTCATCTTGGTGTTCCAGGCAACTGAATCAGACCCAAAGTGTTTCTTTATAAATACAAGATTTTATTTTACTTCTATCAAATTATATCTACAACAAATGAATGTAGATAAACATAAGAAATGAAACTCAAGCTAATTCCAAAGTTAGAAATAGATAATCCAGCTATGACATGTTGCATGTCTTACGTTTTGACTCCCACTCTGGTTTCCCTTTTAAGAAAGGAAATACACATGAGAAGCAGTATTGTGCTGGAGTGTTTTGGAGCTTGATGTGCAAAACAAACCCTTTCCAAATAACATGTCAAATCTCTGACCATGCAAGCTTTTGCTAGTGGCATCAAGCCAGTGCTTTCACCTTAGGCAACACACAAACTAGCCAGTCTCAAACACTGAAAAATTCTTCTGAATCCTGAGAAGCTGAGATAAAAGTACTGAGGCATTCTTTCTTCCCAAAGAGAATGAAATTCAACCCACATTCCTTGTGCAATTAAAACGACAAAACCAAACCAATCCATGGAAAACAAAAGCAACACAATCAATTAACAACAAAAAATGTTTAGTCTTATAATCACTCAATCCATGCTTCGAAGCTCTCCTCCATTATTACAAAAATTTACTGGTCCATACAGTTAAGAATGTGATTTATGGTCCCTAAAACCCACGCTATTTATATGCGATAAAGTAAATCATACCATTGCTGCTGACATACCTATTGAAGAGAATCTTAGCTCTGTATTTTATGGGGTTGGATAAAATCACATATTGAAGTTCAGATCATCAAGGATAAATTGCTGAACTTCATTCATCAACTTACTTCCCCACTTCATCACAGCAAACTACATAAATCACACAATAAAGATTTAAGAGAATGAAGTACCTCGAATTATTTTGTAACTGAAACACTGCTGTAATTACCACTTCTTCAAGAGTTCAAAATTAATTTTTTGTCTTCTGCAATATTTTTAAGAAACAAATTAGGACCTTGATTTCATAAGACAGCAAAGTCTGTTCAGTTTTTCCACAACAGGAAGTAAAAAAAGCTTTGCAACATTAATCTGTGGGATAACTAGGTCTCACTTGAAGGTGTTGCCAGAATCTAGTAGATGTTTCAAATATATAAGACCATTCACATCAATAAAAATCCTCTCATTAGAATATTGCATCACCATCAAGCAATATTATTCTGCCCTGCTACAGAGAAATTCTCAACAGAACTACCATACCAAAGGATATGTGCCTGAAGAACAATAAGTAATAATAAAGTACACAATTACTGTGACTTCACAGAATGGCTCAGGTTGGAAAGGACCCCAGTGGATCATCTGGTCCACCCTCCCTGCTCAAGCAGGGTCATCCCAGAGCACAAGCATTGCATCCAGGTAGTTCTTGAATTATCTCCAGTGAGGGAGACTCCACGGCCTTTGTGGGCAACCTGTTCCAGTGCATGGTCACTGCTCAGTAAAGAAGTTCTTCCTCATATTCAGGTGGAACTTCCCATGCATCAGTCTCTGCCCTTTGCCTCTTGTCCTATTGCTCAGCCCCACCAAGCAGAGCCTGGCTCCATCCTCTTGGCACCCCTCCTTCAAATACTGACAGACATTGATGAGGTCCCCTCTCAGTCATCTCTTCTCAAGGCTAAACAGGCCCAGTTCTCTCAGCCTTTCCTTGAAAGAAAAACACTCCATGCCTTAACCACCACTGCTGGACCTGCTTCCAGGAGCTCCATGTCTCTCATGTACTGAGGAGTTAATAAAATCACATAGGACCACCACATAAGTTTACTTGATGGTATGGTTATGGAACATCCTTTCACATAGAGACCCATTTTGAATAAATTAATCAAGCAAGCAAGAAGAGGAAAGGAGCATTACAAATACTTTCTCTACAGTTCCAGGTTTATTGCAGAAAAACCAATCAGCTCCTCCACACTTCTCTCCAATCACAATAAGACTCTAGACAGTAGCTTTAAGGGGTAAGAATGAAAAGATCATCCTTTGAATGAGATTCATTTGCCGCACAGACCACCACACCAACCTCATCCCAGAGATGCATACCAAGACTACAAACATAGCAAGCCATGGAATTTGTATATACTTTGCAAGGCAGAGAGGATTGAGACAACTGATAGTAACAAGAGACATTTCCATACTCTGTTGGAAATAAAACCCAATCTATTGTACCTACCAAGCATTTAAGTTTCTTTAACAAAAGCTCAGCACGATCTGAGGCTGCACGTCGGAGAGGAATTTTATCCTTTGCTCAGTAGCACTATGATCTCATCAGGAAACGGGGAAAGTACTCCCCAGGGACAGTCACTACTCACAGCATTGTTGGTATCTCTAGTTCCTCTTGTTCTAAGGGACACTGAAATCCATGCTCCACTGCACAGCCCCTTTTCATCTACTTATCTCCCACGTGAGGTAGCATTTGTATAGGTTTTGGCCCTTTGCAGGATTAAAAGTGCATGTCACTGGCTGAGCAGAGCACCCAGCAGAGACAGGCGCTGCACATCAGCTCTGGGAAGAAGGGCAGCAGCAGCAGGCTCAGCACACAGAAGGGCCATGCTATGCCTACAGGATACTGCCAATGGGATCACACTGCACATATGGGACCGCTGCTGGTGCCTGATCACCCCCATGTGCATGAGGCACCCAGAACCAAAGTGCTTCTGCAGTGCAGGCAAGTCATTACTGCTGGTCCATATTAGCACTGGACAGGCCATCATTTGTGAGTGATGAGGTTAAAGATGCTTGAAAATGGAGAGGAATTCAGTCAGCGACATGATTCTTAACAGCTCTACAGTGTCTCACTTCTTCCTACTGAAAACACACAAACCAGCCCCTAAACCTGTAGTTTCTAGGTTTCTGAGCATGAAGATATCAGAACAAAAGATTGACAACCTACATCTTGGCTTGGTGTAATCTTACAGCAACCACTACCAAAACCATAAGCCATATCTGTGAGGAATAATTTCGCAGAAAAAAAAAAAAATCTAGGGACAATATGTTCTTTTTATATATTATATATTTACATAATATTTAGTTAACAACTGGTATACACCCGCTAACTAAAATCCAACACAGATATTTTCTATCCTTTGAGATGTTATAATCTAAACATCATCATAAGTGGGAAAATCTAAAATTATGCTGCATAGCAATTCACTGTATGTCATTACCTATGTAGAAATTTACCACATTAGGAACATATAAACTCCTTTGAGGAGCAGCATCCCTCAGTGACAGAAAGGTGCCTATTACAGCGACCGTACCACTGAGACTCTACGCACAGCTGACACAGATATGCTGATATGCAACCACTGCATACTCTAACAACTCCCAATGCAATCCCCTCTGGATCATGCTGTTCTAAGGGAAAATTATCTAATTGTTACAAGAACTCCTTTAATAAGCCTGAATCCACTCAAATGCAGTTCCAAAACCATTCACGTGTCACTGACACTCAGCTGACCAGCAATCACGCAGGCAGCCATGGCAGTTTCATCAACCACCTCCACTACAAAGTGCAAGAGTATCAAGGCTGATCCAAAAGCAGAATTAAGTGTCTGGGAGCAGGTCACTGCTTTTCCAGCAGCAGCAGTACTAACAAACACGACCTTAAACATTTGTGAAATGATTACTCAACTAACTGGTGATACCAAAACAGATCAAAATAAAAAATAAAATAAAAAACCTTTGCTACTAGGAGGTGATTACTTTCTTCTCAGACAAAAGACAACTGGAGAGAGGGTGGGAGAAGAGAAGGAAGCCAGCCAATCACAAGAAAGCAAGTCTTATGAATAGAGGGAGACTGTAATGTATTTCCATGTTAAGGTTTTAGTTGGACTGTGATGAGAACTAGCACGTGTTTGTACATATAAATATATTGTGCAACTTTCTACCACTAGTACTGACTCAACAGTCATATCAAGTGCAGGGCAAAGTTTACTCCAGCAGCTCCCTCTGTCCTGAGAGTCTTACAAAGTTTCTCCTCTCTTCCAGGAAGACTGTTTCACATTCTCTTAGCACTGAGGACATGCGAGGCCAAGGCTGGAAAAGGCTACAGTGCAGCTCAGTGTGCAAATTAAGATACAAACTATTTTTGTATTATAAAAATACTGTATACGGGGAGCAAAAATAGTTGAACAATTCCAAAAGAGTAACTATTGTTAATGCCCTGTGAAAACTTCAGTGTGATTGAATTTCAGGAACCTTGGGTGAAATACCATTTAATACAGTCATCCAACACTTATTATAAACATCAATGAACTACTGGAGAAGGCTAAGATTTTTTAATTTGTGGATAACACCAAGAAGCAGGCAGATGGAAAAAAATACAGAGTGGAATTAGAGTTACAAATTACCCAGAAAAATATTTGTCTATTTATTTTAACAAAAAAAAAATCCTAAAGTCCTCTCAGGATGAATATACTCTTAACAAAAGTATGGGAAGCCTGTGCTTGGAGTCATGGTTAGACAGAGAATTTTAGATGATGAAGCAGGAATCCAGCAGCACCTATTTATAGGTTACAGATGTTTAATCTAAGAAATACTAGGAAATGAGATTTCAAGCAGCAATACCAGTTTAAAGTTACTTCCTCATTACCCTTCTATTGTGTCCTCGTGCTACAAAACCTCAGGCACATACAGTATTAGGAAGCATGAGAATTGAGGAAATAGGTGAGCTCACCTGCCAGGCTGCTCCAGCTCACATGATTCTGCTCGTTAAGGAAACTTAATGTAGTAAAAGAGAATATAACTTACAACAGATTGGAAGACAGCTTTCAAGAGTGTTTAGAGGCAAAGTGCAGCAGCATTGGGCTGCTAGCTTTGCTCACTCATGTCATGATCTCACTGCAAGACTATCAGATTTCTGATGCTAATGCAAATTACATTTTTTCTGAGAATCTGTGTATAATCTTGGTTTCAGACCAATGTGAGACTTCTCAGACAGATCCTTCTAAACTGAAAACAATTACAATAATTCCAGTACTGTTGACAGCAAAACAATTGTCATAGGGCTAATGCAGCTGGCCACTGGCAGGTAAAACATAGAGTTTACAATAATTATGCCTCAAGTCCTACACAGTCTCAGCAAATTTTAGTGAAAAACTGAGAACTGAACATACATATGACTTATGTAATGACTCATGGACATACTGATTACCGATATAACTAGAAAGACCGGCAGCCATTACTCATATGTCAATCCCCTGACTTCACTGGAACTACAAGCTTAAAAATCAGAACCTAAGTTCTATTTGAATAACAAATTCTCTTTGATCAATTTAAATCTTCAAGAACAAGTTCTCTGTGCCTGCTGTGGATTTATTTTATGGATACCTAATCTTCCAGCTGCAATATAATCTGTAAGTAGACAGGTATTTTTGCATAGCATCAATCCATCTTATGATTTTATTTAAAAAATTTAAATCTGTTTCATGCATGTTAGTATTGTCCCCAAAAACCTGAAAACTAAACATTCAGGAATTCACTTTTTAAATATTAATTTTCCAAAGTTCCACTAAAATGTTCAACTCTGTGTACATCGTCCCTCCCTTCTATAAACACTAATAGTATTCATTAAACGTGGGTGGCCACTGGATGGTTGCACTCAAAGAGCTGTAGTCATCGGCCCAGTGTCCAAAGGGCTAGAGCAGTGTGCCTCAGAGGTTGGTATTCGGATGGTGATTAGACACTGACACAAGTTTGCCAGAGAGGTGGCAGGTAATCCATCCCTGGAAGCACTCAAGGCCAGGTTTGGATGGGGCTTTAAAGCAACCTGGTCTAATGGAAGGTGCCCTGGCCATGGCAGGGGGGTTGGAAATAGATTGTCTTTAAGGGTCCTTCTTACCCAAGCCATTTTATATACAGCACATATGCCCTGAAGCACTCGGGCTGCTTACAGAGGCTGAGCAGGAACTCGCGGTTCGGCGAAGCAACCATTATTATCTGTTTTCTCCGCACTCTTACTGGGTGAAGTGATCAGGACTTTTGCAAAGGGATGGAAGCAATGCCTGCAACAAACAGGTGCTTCCTCCATCCTGAAGTGATTAGATGTTATTACATGACAATGGCAAGCTATTAGCTTGTGAAGAGCCTTCCTGAAGGCTTACAGCAAGTCACAAAACTTGCTTTGCCGCACAAACAACTATGTAAATCAACAGTTAAAAAAGATTTCTTCACGCTTAAAAGAAACCCTGAGGGGAAATATATGCTAATGAAGATACTCCTACCTTGAGAAGTTTCGAAAGCTTTAAAAAAACAAAACAAAACATGACAGTTATTAGGTAGCCATTTCTGGTGTGGGTTTGTGGTTTTGATACTTTTTCTAAATAACTCTCCAATTATTATAAATAAATACTTTGTTAAAAGAGAGAAATAGTCAGCTGCGTTCATCAGCAAAGAGCAACCATGGGCTCCAAGTCTGTGAGGCATAATAGGCCATGCAGAATATTTAAAATACCTGGCATATGCAAAGATCTTCACCCGTGTCTGGAGTTACTACGCTGACGTTTAACCACTTTTAAAAGTGAGAAAATAGGAAGATAAATCAGATTAGTTACATAGGCCCTTAGTGGCTCAGCCAAACACGTGATTTAACATATGGTAGCATTTACCTAAGAGGGAAAAATAAATAATTTCTATATGTTTTCCTACTTCAGCAACTCAGAGGTCAGTAACCAAAGGCACAAAGGATGCTTCAAGAAGTATCTCTTTGCAAACAACACGTTAAAGTTCCTTAGGACTTCACGGCTGCTCTCTGCAACGATGCATTAAGCATTTTAGTTAAACAAGTGTTGAGCCCTACAACCCATGAGCCAACAGCGCCCGCGACCCTACTGCACAGAGCAAGGCAAGGCAACACCGCCACCGAGCTAACTTTGTTTCAGCAGGAAGGGGCTGCCACGCTGCCAGCGTTTCACTCATTTCCCTGGACCGGGGCGTCCTGTCGGCCCGACCGCCACCACCCGGTGCCTCCTCCTCCTGCGCGGGCACCGCCGGCGGCTCCGGGCGCTCCTTCTCTTCCCCGCCGCCGCCTCCAGCCCGGCCCTGGCCCCCTCGCCGGCCCGGGACGGCGGAGGAACGGAGGACGGGACGGACAGCCCCGTCCAGCGCCCCGCCCGGCTCTGGCCCGCGGCCCCGGCCCACCTCAGCCTTCCCGGGTCGGGAGGGGATGGGGGAAGGGCCAAGCGGCCCGGGGAAGGGGAACCGCCGGAGAAAGCCAGCAGCGGAGGCAGGGGCTGGCAGCCAGCGGCTGCCCCGCGCAGAGGAGAGCGATGCGCGCCCCGGTGGCGGAGCCGGCGGCGGGATGCCCGGCGGGAGACGGGCAGGGGCCTCTCCCCGCGCAGCCCTGCGGAGATCGCGAGCACTTACCGGGGCTGTAGGGCGCGGACTCGTCACGCAGCGTCCCCTCGGCGGCCGCGCCGCGAAGGCTGCCCCGGCCCGAGCAGGAACCGAGCGGAGCCGCCGCCGCCGCGCAGCCGGAGGAAAGCGCGGAGGGCGCACCCGCCCCCTGCCGGTGGCGGACCGGGCCCGCTCCGCTCCGCCCCGCCCCGCGCCGCGCCCCGCCCGCCCCGGACACGCGGGGGATGCGCGGGGAATGCGCTGGGGAGCCTCCGAAAGAGCGTGCCAGGCGTGCCCTACGGTCAGCTTGGTACTCGGCCCGGGAGGGCTTGAACACCGAGCTGCTTCTGCTTGTTTTCTCTCGTATTTTACACACCTTTTCTTTTTCTTACCCAAACACACCAGAAGTTATCTTCTGTTATAGAGCAGAAATGGCATTCTCTGTTTTAAACTGAAGTTCAACCTTTTTCTATTAAAAACATTATGATCAGCAGGACTGAGGCAACCTGTGTTATCCCATAACAATAAAAGGTCAATTCTTCATCCTTTTGGTTTTTTTTTTTTCACTGATTTTTCTCTAACCCCACCATGAGTTCGGGTAGGTAGGGAGTTAGGGGTATTTGGGGTGGATGGGGACACAAGCAGGAAGAGTAGCATTTTGTTTTGTGAAAGATTTCCACCGGACTAACTCACTCAGCTGGACTGTTGCTGGGGTATGGAAAATGCTGGGGAAGCAGAGCTCCCAGACTCTGTAAATTCCACTATTGTCAAACCAGCAAGAGAGCATTTTTACAAAACCAGTGCGGCACTTCTCTTAGCAGGGACAAAGCCACAGCCAAAATGTAGGGCATATCGCACATCATCAGTGTCAGGTAGACAAAAGGAAGATTCCGTGTCTTATTTTAAGGACTTCTGGGCAATAGATATTTCTTTTATTGGTTTTAAAATAGCATGCTTTGAGACCGACTGGTCCTTGGTATGAGATGGTTATTTGAACATCAGTCAAATAATTTCTTTAGTAAATTTTCACAATACAAAGAAGTTTCAGGCATACTGTAATCTCAAAATAAGCAAAATGCTGCCAGTGGGAGCATTACACAAAAGGAAGGTATTTGTAGCTTTTAGTTCTAAATGATGATATAGATATATAATAGTTTGACAGTTAGTGCTTGATATATTAAAATTAACCATGTTCCCCTGATTACTAATTAGGTGGTACTGTCTAGAGTAGCAGATTAGTAAGGTTGGTATGCTAACAGAGGTTAACTCCTTTGATAAGCAAATGTTTGCAATTGAAACAAACATTTTAAAAAGATTACATAAGTAGCAAAATCAAATTATTTAAAAGAAGAAATAATATTATCAGCACAATAACCAACGCCTGAGAATACATCTGTATCAAAGTCAAAGAAATAAGTTAGACTTGAGAACAGCTGCAGTTGAATCCCATTGATTATTTACTTGGCTGAAAAGGTGCCACAACACACAGACGGTGTAGAGTCACATTTCCCTGGAAACATGGCAGCTGACAGAACCAAAGAAGGAGTATGCCAGCCCTCCCAGTGTCTCAAGAAGGCTCACAGGTCCTCTTTTCCTTTTTTTAATTTCTAGTTTTTCTTGTAATGGTCCCTTTTTTCATACATTTAAGTTGTTATGCCCATTAAGTAGAGCTCTTCCATAAGAAGTATAAACCTATACCTCCAGTAGCTTGCTTTTTATTATTGTCTATGATGAACCGACCGTTTTTTCTTCTGTAGATTGTTTGTCATGAAACAGAATGTTTCATAGCCACATATATTCTAAATGTTTCATCATGACCTAATATGTTCAAAATTCACAATTTTTATTCCAAAATGTTTATTTAAAGATAAATCAACAAAATAACTTGGTTTTATGATTGCACTGTCTAGGAAAAACATATACTATACCTATTTATTTTGCAAACATCAGAAACCAAAATATTTTAAGAATTTGGGCACATTGGGCTTGAACAGATATGACCTCATTTGCCTTATTTGCATCTTTGATAAATTTCTTTGCCAATGTCTCTAGAATTTGACTTGAACTTTCTTGTCTCTCTCATAATTAGATCTTTTTACTAAGTGAAATCATAGCATTCTACTGTGCTTTTGGGTTTTATTAAGAATGAAAACATTTCCTTCATGTAGTTACAGGAAAACTAGATGTACTTCAAGCCTCATTTAGCATCCTAGGGATAACAGGGATAAATGAAAATAAAGTGAAATACCGAAGCAAACCCTTTCAGGTGCTTTACCTTTGTTCTGTTGATTATTGCCTATGGCAAGAGCTGTTCTGCTAATTAGTCATCAATCTTGATTCTCAGTTCTGGTATCAAAGCAGTTTCTGGTGACTTTTAAAAGTACTATTTCCCTGTAAGCCTAAACTTCACATTTGTATGCTAAAAACTAATACTTCTGCCCTAGCAAATCTTTCCATGGCATATTGAATAGAGCCAGACTCATACTGGCAGAGAGCCAGCTCTCTAAAATTTGTAATATCTGTGGCATAGAAGTTACTTTTCTCAACACAATAGAACAGTCATAGGAAACAGTTCGCATTTGATAGCACCAGTGCTATGATAAATAAAATGCAACCCCAAGCCCTCTTTTAAATATTATAGAGAGAAAGAAAAAAGAAATAAAAGAGAAGAAAGTTCCTTAGAGAATGCTACAGGCAGTTTGCCCTTAAGAAATTGGAAAATGTGATTTTCACCAAGCTGTGAGTCTTTACTATAAATAGAAACTGAAATGTGTAGGTACAACAAGAAGCTCACTCGTCTCTTCTCTCTGCCACTTCCAAACATGTGAGAACATGTATGAAAAACTCTTCCTTAAACTGATGTCCTGTTGGCTTTCTGACTGGTGTTATCAGGTTTTATATAAACAGTACGGGTGTGTGTCTGAAAGAGAATGTATTATGTAGTGTTTTTCCGATGATGTGGTAGAATTTAAAATTTACACATTCAGTATATGTTTTTGTGACTTCACCCTGTTGCTATCAAAAGTTAATTTTCAAGCAGCCAAAATAGTAGGTCTGATATGAGATATGTCTGATATGATATGTCTGTGTAACAGTGGGTATGGAACTAAAATCAGCGCTCTGGTTTTAGATGAGAAGCATGTGAGGAACATTTCCAACTGAGGTTGTACTCAGGGAGATCAAGAACAGGCATCACCAGGTGGAAATTGTAGATGCCCTGAGAAAGACAGACTACAGATTGTATTGTTCATGAGGTGCATTGTAAAAGGTCATGAGCACCACTCTGAACATCTTGTGACAGCATGAGAATTCTGCCACACAATAAACCTCCTCCAAATGAAACTCTTCATCATAGACAACATACGGAGTTTACTTCCAAGTTTATTAATGTTTCATTTCAACAAGATATTTTTCCTGATCCACAGGCTCTCAACCAGATCCTACCTTTCCCAAGGCAGAGCTCCATGCATTGCCGCTGCTCTCTCAAAAAAGGTCAGTTCTTCTCCTCCCTCCCAGTCCTCACTAAACTGCCTGTATCCTGCATCCATCAGCTGCACTGCCTCATGTGTGAACTATGCCATGACATTATAGTGCTCCTAATGAGATATTGTAGCTCTGCAACTGCCTTCAGACCTCTAATCCCCTCTGTAAATTCTCCGTGGTATGTACAAGCATGCCAGATAAGGCACCAGGTTGAGATGATGTCCCAGGAAAAGAGATATGGGAGATTTTTCATAATGCCATGGTTGGCACTCTCTCACTGCTGTGTATTCACTTCAGTTGACCTCTTTCACCCTGTTCTGTTATCACACCTCATCCCACACCACTTCCTTACTTGACCGTAGGCCGTCATCTCCCTCCCTGTTGTTTTGTCATTCCTAATTTGCAGCTCTCCTTACCATGCTTGCCAGTTATATGGCAGAGCTGCTTTAGCTCCCCTGTGTCAGAAACACACAATTTGTTCCTAGTAATTGCTGACACTCAGATAGGACCTTATAACCATAAAATCCAGGTCCCTGTGTCTTGGTCAAACCAGCACACCCTGTTATTGATGCCAGCTGCATGATGCTAGCTGACGATCTGCAATGTCTATCCACTCCTCAAAACCTGTCTTTCTTTTCTCTGGCAGGATCGACCAGAAAATGACCTGGCCCACCATGTCCTTGACCCTCACTACCAGAGCCATAGAGTTAGGCCTAATATGTTCGCAGCTTCCCCTGGCCAATATCGTTGCTGCCCATGAGGAAGAGTAGCAAAGGATAATAGTCTAAGGCCCCACAAGTATTCCTTCAGCATTTGAGATACAAGCCCCAGCAAGAAGAAAATGCCCTTTGCCAGTAGGTGAGGTCAGCCTATGGGGATCTTCTTCCCCATAGCAGAGTCTGCCCCTGCTCTCACTTGCATGTTCCACCTGGTGGTGTTGCAGGTTCAGGCTTAACTGGTGCAACTGTTTTCCTGGACCAAACTCCTGGATCCTGCTGCCCGGGAACTCAGTACTTTGTAGGTGCAGATCTGTAGATAGGAGTAGGAACCTTGTTCCTGTTGCTAGAATCCACAAGTTTACAGCCTTCTTTCCCCCCACCTACGCGAGGAATGTGCTCTGTTTTTTACAACACATCACAAATGATGAGAGAGGAATTGATGGACAGTCTCTGCATGTCGACCCACACCTTAGTGCTTAATCAAGATAACTTCTCCACCTGTCTTACCAACATGTAAGCCATTGTCAGTGGTTATCAAGTCTGTTTTTCTAGTGGGAGGGAAAGAATTTCATCTTCTGAAAAAACTCTCAGGGTGATGGGGCATAAAGATAGGGCAGCTCAGCAAATATATGCAGGATAGAGACTGTACGCAGGTCCTTAATTGCTACTATAATAAAAAAACTAAATCCTGTGTATCCAGAAATAGAAAGCAGCCTGTATAATTAAGGATTCTGCCAGCCCACACATTTTTCACCAGGATGAAATGACCAGACTCCATCCATCTAAGCTTCAAGTGATGAGTAAGATAAAAAGTGCAGAGGCAGTGGTGATCATTCCATCCCTACTGTCATGCTTGGCTAGACCACAGAAAAGAAATTGAATCCTTAGCTAGATTGATAGGCACAGCCCTGAAAAGGGGTTCTAGCTCTAGCCACAGAGTTACAGAACTGCTGGCGTCTCAATGTCCTTGAAAGTGAAAAAGAGAACTTGGACAGCAAACACACTTTGGGTGCAGCAGACCAAAATGCAGAAGTTTTCAGGTCAAATGGATTTATCTAGAGACCAGACTGGGCTCAAGCTAGAACAGGCGGCTCAAATCTAATTAAAGGATCCCTGGTAACTGTGGACATTCCAGAAACAGATACCTAGTGATGCAGCAGGCCTTATGGCTCACCAGCCATAAGATCACACAGCAAAAATGATCTCTTCAAGATACAGTACTCTGAGACCAGAATACTGAAGCTATGGCAGTTTGGATGCTGAGGTTAGAAAGCATTGCTTTGCAGCTGTGGGCTAAAGAACTGGAAACATGAGAACTTCTAGGATAACTTAAAAGTTGCCCTCTCCTCATTTAACCCATATGCCCCTCTGATACTGCTCACTTGCCATCTTCACACTGGTGTTATGCCTCTATGTATCTATGTAGCAGTGGTATTGCTGAGCATCTCAGTGTAGCACAATAGTACTCATAGGGAAATGCAAGCAGACTTTGGCTTCTGCTGCTAACCACCTCCTGTCTCAAAAGCTCTTCTGGCTGGGACACAATTTTAGCCTTTCTGAGTGATAAAAAAAATGCAGTGAAGGCTTTCTATGCACCACAGATATGGTGGTTTTCTGAGCTCAGCAGTTTAGGATGAAAAAATATTTCTCATTGGTTACTTCCTCCTACTACAGAGTTGATATGGTCACTTAAACTCAGATGTCTTTGAAGGAGGTTTATCTCAATAGCCAAAGTGGTATGGTATGAGACCAGCCTTTTAATAATGGTCTCATTAAGCACAGTACCGTGTCGGAACCGACACTTCCACTTTTTTGCAGCAGGACAGCAACTTCCTATGCATCAGTACTTTTAACTGTTTCTCATGCTGCTGGCTTCAATAATGTACAAGCCTACTACCATATATTTTCTGACAAAAGTATAAAAAATAGTATGACTTTTATTGAATTTTAAAAACATATATTCCATATGATACAACTACAGATAACTTGCATTTTAGTTCAAGTAATGGCACTGAAAGAATGTTTGCTTTGTTTTGTAGCAATGAGCTGTACAAACAGCAAAGGAAAGAAAGACCTCATGAAGTATGAGAAGATGCATCTTGTAAGTTATTCCAAGGCAGGTACCCTTTGGTGCAGTGGTGTTTTGTGCTCTGCTTTTGCTGGGTCTATTACCCAGTTTGTTAAACTTGTGCTCAAATTTCAACTTGAATACTAGTTTGTAGATTGTCCAGACAGAAAAGTCTCCTATACCACCCCCCACCCCCCAAAATGCAGAGATGCACAACATCCAGAGGAAGGCAAACTACTCCAAAGCAGGAACTTCTTCCATCAGGTTTTGCACAGCAGGCCATGGCCTCTCTTGTGACCCTGTGTTTCTGTAGGGAATCTCACTAGGTCTACAGAATGTTACATTGCCATGTCTTGCAGTGTATATGCAAAAAAATGTCTTGCACTTCTGAAATAAAGCGCTAACAGTCCCTTCTAGCAACACTCCTAAAACAAAACAGACAACAATTTTGGGGTCTGGCATTTGTATTTGCCTAAATGTGGTCTTTCTTTTTCTTCTTTGTTCATTGGTTTGTGGGATTGTTTTTTGTGTGTGTTTTTTGTTGTTGTTTTGGGGTTTTTTTTGAGGGGGAGGGGGCGTGTTCTGTTTTGTTTTGGTTTTAAATTTTCAGTCATAAATCTTGTCAAAAGGAAAATCTATTAAGTACTTTAAAATAATCTAGGCAAGATTTGAATTCTAAACTTTTATTTCTTGCAATCAGTCTTTTATCTTGCAAACAGAGCATAAAGGAAGAGGAAAGGAAAGGAGTGAAAGTCTGTTCTGCTGTTGCACAGTTTCTAGGTAGGACACACTGAAATTAAAGTCACTCCACTTGGACGATACAGAATTGTTACTGCAACAGATTTGTGTTACAAAGTATCTTTTTACATACTTTCCTGCTTGAAGTGCTGTCTTTCTTTTACAAATTCAATGACGATATTTCTCTGAGTAAAGCAGTTTAAATTATCCCTAATTCTGTTCCTTTCAGAATTTGCTAGAACTGATTTGTTGATCAAATAAAAACACAGTTTACATAGATGTTGGGAAGAAACTGAAAAGGGCCTTTGGTGGTCTCCTAATTCACCTTTCTACTTCCCATCAGAATCATAAAACTTTCCTTCACACTCCATCTGGTGAGGCAGAGTCTGGTCTAAATCATCCATGCCATTACCTATCTATGTTTATGATCCTAATAACTAATTAGGTTAGGTCTAACCTAAACCTTCCTTGTTGTAGTGCATGCTCATTTCTTCCTCTCACCTAGAGTGGTGACATACAGAGAACGCTTTACCTGTGGTATTCTTGTTTGCACTATTCTTGTTTGAAGACTTTTTCTTGCTTTCTCTCAGCCTTCCCTAAACCAAACAGCCATATGCTGTCTAATTCTTACTCACAGATGTTTTACAGACTTTCAGTCTCCTTCTCTGGATTACAATTTCTTTGAAACATGGCAGCCAAACCTCAATACACCTTTCCTATTTAGTCACCACAAACATAAAATTATCTATGGCACACAGTACTCTTACACGATGTTTTCTTCTATTTTTTGCCACAGCAGATTCATTTACTGATGCTTCACTGTGGCCTTGTATGACCCCTACAACCTCATCTGTGGATCTACCACCCTGCTGAGAGTTTCTACTCCTATATTTATGCAGCTGATTTTTGAACTCCAAGTTGTCACCTTTTTTATATCATTTCTGCTCTCTGTCAAGATATTTTTAAAGATATTCCTGTGCTCTAAAACCTTCACAGGCTCTTACAGATTGGTTGTAGCTCCTTATTTAGCAATGCAATACTCCATCATCTGGAGTGCCAATGGGAACAGTGTTCTTAACTAGAACTGGGACAGGACAGACTGCTGGGAGTAGCACAGGGATTTTGGAATAACACAGCTGAGTGCATTTTTCTTCCAGCAGTACTGCACCTGTGTCATGCAAGTTTTCTTTAGGTCTTGTGTGCCAAGATTACACCTGAAAATCTCAAAAAAGACAGAGTCCACAAAAAAAATCTCAAAGAAGATGGAGCCTCCTACCATATTACAGCCACCACATTTATCCTATTTGCGTGGCCTGTTTACTTGGTTAGATTACTCACCTAAATAATTTTATTTCTATTTAGCATGATAAGGCCTCTGATGATCAACTGAGGAAAGATATTTTGTCTTTGTGGTGTTTGAAGAAACATTTCTTCCTCATTAACAGAATTCTCATTGATTTCACAGCAACAAATGGCATTAATCTGATACTTGCCCACCTACTGATAAAATATATTCACAGTCACAGAGTGGTTTTTTACTTATTTACATTTTAGAATTGAAATAACCAGAAAATCCTACACTTTTTGAACCTGCTTTTGGGGCTACAAGATTTTATTTCTTGTAGCACTATTAGGAGCTGTCTAAGTAAATGAAAACTGCTTACAGAAAGATATACCAGTATTTCCATAGGAAATATCCCTTTCCTGTATTTAGGACTAATCTGGTATTAATGCCTGTCTTTAATCAGAGGCAGGCTTCCAGTTCAATTAATTGTTCTGAACTTAAGAGCATTTATGGACATTTAAGAAATGTATAAGTAGAGAGCAATTAATTACCTTCTGGTATCAGCTTCACTTTTCCCTAACTGATGCCTGAATGATAGAGCTGGAACTTAGATTTCAGCTAGAGGGAGAGGCTCCTGGAGCAAAACCTCAGAATCAAGTGCCACTGAATGTTCAGAGTGCTTTGCTCATTAACCTGATCCTACCAGACCATGTGGGAGTAGAAAAAAATACCCGACAAATCAAAAAGCAACCCATAAAAATAGCTTTATCTACTTCCAGCAGAGAACAATCTGGCTAGAAAATTTCTGATGAAACATTTCTTCATCAGGGTATGCCATTCATTGAAATCAAAATGTTCCACAAAAGAATTTCCATTTTTGACCAATTTCCAATGGAGTCTAGGAAAGTTTCCAAGACAAATGAGCCTGCCAGTTCTCTTCTTAACAGCCATTTGGCTGGTTCTAGGAGATCTTGAGCTTACAAGGCGTGCTTTGCCTTGGGTTTGACAGAGTGCTGAGAGCTGGAAGGGAAGAACCCTCCACTTGGTGCTTCTTGGCAATCCTGATTCCCCTGATGTGGAGGTGAGGCTAACAGGCTCCCCCAGAACAGAGGCATCATGCCATGAAAGACTCAACACTCCTTGGTTTCATTCCAAATGTTGAAATATTAAAATCTTCTATTGTAAAAAAAATTTGCATTTCTTCCAGATGCTCTAATGAGTCTATTCCAGATCCTAATCCTGTAAGCATGTGCCTAATTATTTATTACAAGCTGTTGTATAAAATTACACAGATATTAGTGGAGTTCTGGAAGATTGACTATACATAGGCATGCAAATGATAAAGGCCACGCCTTAACTGTAGACAAGACAATAGTGCCCATGCTGACATGGGCATATAGCTCTGCTATTACTAACACTTTCTTCACAGTACTTAATGACTGACTACTTCCTTCAATATATCTTTGAAGTACTAATACACAATATTCCATTTTGGAAGCAAAAAAAAAAAAAATGGAAATGTTACTGGTTTTTAGAACCACAAAACTTATTAATGTAATCTGGTTTACTATTCCAATGTCCAGCATATTCTATTAAAAGTCTTAGTTAAAATTAAATGCCTTCTTTTGTGCCTTAGATGATAATCCAGTTCTGTTTTCAGCCAAAGAAAACAACTTCCTTGCCTTTTTACTTTTCACTTGTCACATGCTAGTCTTGCAGTCTAGGGACTTACAGCCCTTACAGCTCAGCTCACAGAGAGAGTATGTGTCTGTTTCTTTTCCAGTCCTATGTGATGGAGTTGCTCCTGTCTCAAACTTAGCCTAAAATGGCAACATGACCTGTGTACTGATGCTACTTTGACTTGGTGATCTACACAAACAGGAGAGTAGAAAACACCTATGGAGATGGCAGCAACTTCAAAGCCACGGCAGATTTTTCAAAAAAAGTCTGTTTGTTCCTTATGTGCTTCACAGTTGTTTGGTAGTCTCACACTATAATGTTTTGGGAAAAGCTCCAATATCCCTTTTGTGATGCACAATGTCAAAGATACAATTAGAATTACTAAATGTGATGAAAACTACTAAAAATCCACTAAATCAGGGTAATAGGTGGCCTGCCAAAGAAGAGTAGGGCTTCAGTCCAGTATTACTTTTGGAAACTTGATGATTAGGCTAACAGAAATTTCATACAGTTGTATAATCAGAGTGCAAAGTTCTATTCTTGGAGCAGTATTACCCCATACACTGAGAATTAACCGGCTGAGTAGAACCACTGATAAGAAGGGCTCGTGGTGGATGTCACAGTGGATGTGAGTTTGACTATAAGCCACTAACATGGTGATGGGGTAGAAACATGTCAGGGAGTTTGTCCAGCCTGAAGAAAAAGCCAAGAGAATAATACAATTGCTGTTTTAACCTGTATAATGAGGAAAGGATTAAAGGTAAGACAGGCTATAGTCCTGCTTTAAGTGAGAATGGATCAGTCAACCTCCACATTTCTATGATTCCATTAACACTGTATTTTCTAAGATTTTATTTAATTAACATTCAACACAATTGTCTAACTGAAACCAAGACCCTGGGAATTCCTTTATTGCAGTTAACCAGGATATTAGGTAGGCGCCTTAGGATGACTTTATGATGCTTTTATCCCCAAATCGTCTGGTCTGTTGGTGTTGAATATTGAGTTCTGCAGCTTTAAGACTGGTTCCAGGAGTGAAGGGGGAGAGAAGAGGTGCAGAGTGTTTTATCAGAGACTGCACCTGCTCCCCCGCATCCTTCTCACAGACTGTGTTGTCTGCACTGACAGCAGGACAGAGCTCTTTTGCTCTTTGTTGTTTTTTTTTTTTTCTGGCCAGGTGAGGCAAAGTTCCCTGGACTGTGGATTTTTTTTCCTTTTTCTTGGAATTGTTTTGCCGTTTAGTATTGCTCATTTTTGTGCTGGGGAGTGCTTTGCCCGTTAAATAAACAGTTTTTTCCACTTCTCTCCGAGGAAATATTTTTCCCCAAACCAGCTGGGGGAGGGACTGCTTGAATCTGTTTCCTAGAGGGACCCCATTCAGAGGTTTCCTCTCAAATTTGTCCTAAACCAGGACAGTAGGATATACCATGAAAAAATATGTTCTATTCATTGGCTTTCCTGACTTTTTTACCACAAACATATAGTATTAGCCATTGTCAAATATAAAGAGGCCATGGACCTATCTATTAAGGAAAATACTGGTTCTAGATTCCTAAGGGACATAACAATGGCTCTTACGCATTTGTGGGATGTAAATATTTGCTGAAGGTAATAAAAAGTCTGTCTGTCTTCCAGTCAACAGTCACAACTGATAGACACAGTATGTTCAGATGTTGCCTCCGAGGCAGCACGAAATCCTGGTATTATGCAACATTCAAGAAAGTTTTTGTATCAATTTCAGTGGAACAGCATTCAAGCATATAGTTTTAATCTGCCCATTTAAGAGATTGTAAAACAGTGCTAATTTACCACTCACTTGACTGAAATAGAGAGTATGAGCATTTAAGAAACCAAACTATGCAAAAGAGTGTGCCTTTTGAAGGATAGATACGTGTTTGCAAAGCTGAGGCATTGAGTGGATTCACCATTGACTAGTTACCTAATACTCCCTGCACATATTAAACAAGTTTTAAAGTATCCTCAGTTTTGCTGTCATGCTGAATACACTGCCACATGATGAATATGGGGGAGATCCCGACTCCTTTGAAACTATGGCAAACTTCCCATTGCCCTTGTTGGACAACACCTGGCATGGACATGACCCTGTGAACCACATGAGGCAAAGTTTTGACAAATGTGAGCAAGAGCTGCTAGCAGAGTTGTATCTAGTATCAAATTATCTGTTATGTGGTGATTAAACTTTATTTCTTGCTTAATCAAACATCCAGTCATGTTATAAGATAACAACTACTATGCCATAGATGGAAAACACTGAGTTACTGGGAAGCAGATGAAAGGCAGGTGCCTGAGCCTACCTCAAAACTGAGGCTTTTCTCTCTGTTACAGCATTCTTAGGCTAATCTATACTCAAGTTTTTTGCCTCGAGGGTGATTTTATTTTTTGATTTTCTTTCCAAAATAGTGGTTCTCCAATTTTCACCTCTATGACTTCAAAATAAGCTGAATTAGTCCCTCTGTGGATACACTTTCATATACTCTTTTGCAACATTTTGTATTAAATGGGCTGCTTTTAAACAAAATTCCAGTATTTTCATTCAGCAAAACTTCTGTGTGGTTTTGACTCAATCTGAAATCTATGTATCTTTAGGCTCCTGCTACTATTTGTCTTGGCTGGCTTCAACAGGTCTCATTTCTCTGTATGTTGCAGCACTTGGGAGCTCCACTGGTGACTTTTCTTGCTCTTGGATAGGACTTTTCAGCCTTAAAACTTATACAGGATAGAAAAAGGAAATATTGGATTCAAGAGCAAGACAGGGAATTATTTTTTCTGACTGACCAGTCAGAACTGCTTCTCTCAATTGACTACCTAGTCAGTCAGCTGAAAAGGCATTTAATAAAATTAAGTTCAGGTCAATTTGGCACCGAGTGGAGAACCCACCCAGATGAGTCAGAGATACCACTGGAAGTTTAGTTACACTTATCCTCATCATTTCTTACATGGGTTCCCAGTCCAATACATCCCCTCAGACTTCCTATTTTCAGTTTAGTGTATACAATGTTTAAACAGTTTCCAAGCTCTCTGAAATATCTAAGAATCTAAATTGGTTTCATTGTAATGTAAATAATTCCCTGATTACACTGTGGTCTGGCATTATGACTGAGCTTGCATTTGGGACCATAATCAAAAACTAGTCTGCAGCACAGCTCTGCCAGGCATTGCACACTCTTGTTTTACCAAGTTTAGCAGTTGATTGCTGCTTTTATGAATCACCTTCTGAACTACTGGGGTTTTTACTATTTGTCAAGGATTTCTAAGTATCTCAGTGTCTGCATGTCCACAAATCCAGGACATACAGCCATTTCCCTAGCACTTACTTGTGCTATAATGTGGAGGCACAGCCTGAGAGGTTTATAGCATATGGAATCCACTGTGCAACTGATTTGTGCATGCACTGGAAGTAAGACTCATTTTGAACACTGTTTTTGCAGCACATGCATTGAAGTTCAGTCTGCACATGCACAAGCTGTGCTGTGTCTGGGGTACATCAGGCTCCATACATATGCAAACACATATGATCCGTGTCAGTTTGAAAGAAGATTGTAGGGGTAGTAAGCAGGGTTGAAAAAATGACAGTCTTCCTCTGACTTTGTTGTGTTCACCAGCTGGTCAACATAAGCCTGCAATATCACTGGTTTCAGGCAATGTAGGTCCTTTCCCAAAGACTGCAAGGTAGTTTGAAATCAGAGGGTCAGAGTGCTCATCACTTAGGAAGAAAACAAGTATTCTAATCTCAGTTTCACACCCTGGTAAAACCTATGCAAAACTTCACAATCACAATTCAGAATAAATGGCTATGCATGAATTGTTACTTCTTTAAGATCTGAGGTAGTACACTATGACCTCCTCCTCGAACCTGTGTGACCAAGATGGGCATTTGCCACATGATCAGAATGGAAAATGTGTCATATGAAGAGACATCACTGTGGCTATCTGCCTTACATGCTTGATATCCAGTGTGTAGGAAACTTTCCTGACTTCCTATAAGGACATGATGCTGTAGTTTTATCCCAATGCTTTGAGAGCTCTTTCACACTACACAAAGCAAGGAACAAAATATAAGCCTGTATATCAGACAAAACCAAAATATTAGGCTGCAATACTGAAAGAAATGAAGAAACAGCTAGTGATGCAGTAGCAGCTAAAAACTAATTTTGTTTTCTTCACATGCAAGCAAACCACCAAACCTGCCCACAGAACTTTCTGAGTTTGAACAGGCTGTACACATATGAGCATGGTACAGTATATTTCTACTGAAATAACTTCCATCATGTTGAGGGCTAGTTTTGAGTAACTTGAGCAATAGCAGAATCATGGAATGGTTTGGATTGAAACGGACCTTTAAAGTTTATCCAGTTCTAACCCTCCTGTCACTGTCAGGGACACCCTCCACTAGACCACGTGGCTCAAAGCCCTGTTCAACGTGGCCTTGACCACTTGAAGGGACTGGACATCCAAGACTTGTCTGGACAATCTGTTCCAGTATCTCACCACCCTCAGAGCAAAGGAATCTAATCTTAACCTACCCTCTTTCAGTGTAAAGCCACTCTCTTGAGTACTATTATTAATTGTCCTTGTAAAAAGTCCATCAGAAGGTCTTATGAGAAACTAATATAATTACTGCTTCTTACTCCTTCCTTTTTACTGACACACATTTGTACTTGGAGATAACTTCTGTTGCAAGACACAGCTGTTGCATCACCAGGAAATACCATATGATTTTTCCCATTAGACTGGTAAAGAAAACTGTGAAGCAGTATCAATTCAACTGTTCAAGCAGTGGCTTGAGGTATGAAAGTCTGTACAGATACAGGTTTTTCCACTTTGTTTTGCAAAAGTACTCCAGTCAGGATGTAGAGCTTGTAAGCTGTTCTGATCCCCAGCATGGGCCAAACTGAAACTGCCAGCCCTGATGATTATTGTGATGTAAACACAGGCCTGTGTGAGATAACTGTCTCAGTTTTCACTTAAACTGCAGATTTAAAAATAAATTAGTTCCAATTGTACTGTGCCTTTTAGGTCTTCAATCTAAGACCTTGAAAAAAAAAGGATATCTAATTAATTTTTTGCAACTGTTTCTTGATGAAAGGAATATTAATATGGTGGTAGGAGGTTACAGCATTTAACACTGTAGCTTTGACATTTCTTATTAAATATTAACTACTGGAAACTTGACAAGCATCTGTGAAAATGAAACTTGTTTCTGAGAACACAAAGTTGATACTGTAAAAATAAGAGTGAGGATATAGATAAAATAAATATTATAAAGTTGTCACATAATTTTTTATCTCCAAGACAAGATTTTGATTTTTAAAATATTTATTTGAATGCATATTTTTCATGTGGGGACAAAAGTTTTTAGACTCACTAAAATAAGTGCATTTAATTCACAGATTGGTTTGTGAATGGTTTTGTTTGGTTTGGGTTTTATTTTTTTCAGATTGTATGTAAAACACTTCTTGTATTTGTAAAGAAGACTACTTTTGAAACATGGTGGTCTAAAAAAGGCAAATGGGTGAAAAGATGGAGAACCTCACAAAGATACCAAAACTTTTGTCTTTTGTACATGATCTCAGTATAACTTCTTTTTTTTTTTTTTTTTTGCAGTGATACTATAACACTAGGAAACATCTCAGTTGTTTTGCTTTTGAACATTAAAAGTTGGTGCTGACCAAAGTCTCTGTAGGAATTTTACCCTAACAACTAGGTGAAACATGGGAAATTAAGAATTATTGCTCTAGTTCTTGTATTAAAGTGCTATTTTTTCCATGGAAATAATAAGATTTATGACGAATCAAGTAAATTGCCTAAGCATCTTCAGCTCTTTCTCATTGTGCATTTGCTACACACTGCACTTCTCTATCCATATTTTACTGCAGCATATGGGAGCATTTAAATTTTGATTGTAGCAAGGCCTAGTAACACTTAAGTTTTGGGATGAACCTGTGCAGAAACTGTTCCTCAGAGACAGCTAACACAAGTCTATCTCTAGTTGTTTCTGAGGGCAGCAGTTAATTATTTTTGGTTCTGTGTATTCAATCCCTAGAACTAAAGATCACGTGAATTTTCCTAGTAAGGAAAGAAATGCCAGTCTAAAAGCTGATTAAAAGGACTGTAGTAATCTTGAATGAAATCTCAAAAGCATAAAAAGTGGATGAACAATACACTGATCACAAATAGTGACAGCATTACATACTTGATATTGTTGTATTAAATAGTAGAATAAGGTTCCTGCATACATACCTAGAATTTACTATGCAATTTATACTGTCATATTCTTTCTTAAAAATTGATCCATTCAGAATATCAAATCTATAAAACGTCACACCAACAGGTCTGCAATTAGAAGACCTCTGTTCATCCCGGATGGAAATCAACCATTCCTGAAGCAAATTTCAGGAACCTGGTTTTGTGCCCAGTGACTGTGGTGGAAGGAAGAATAACTGTTTTATATGTGCCGGTAAGTCATTTAGCAGGCTCACCTCATTTTAAAATCCATTTGAAAGAAAAAGGGAAGGAATTTTTGAAGCTTTGGTGCTTCGAAAAACGTGAGGCAAACACACACACACACACACACACACACACACACATACACATTGCTCAAAGTAATTGAGAGATGAAAGCTGTCGAAGGACAGATGATGGCCGTAAGGCCATAAGGTGGAGTCAGAGGGGAGCTGCAGGCTCTCAGGCAGTGTATGCAGGCACTCTTTGCTCCCTACTACCGCACGTGTCTCGTGTCTGTCCCAAATGACAGTCCTAAGGAGCAGTAAAGGTTCCATTCCCTATCTGCTGGCAGTGCCTTCAGCTCTTCTGTTGAAAATAACAGCACAGATGCCTGTTAGTGGCAGGAGCAGTGATGATTTATTTTGGGATGAAGACATGTCTCTCTTGGAGGCTGGATGAAATCCACCTAGCTTATTTTGCAGAACTAATTTCAGCAGACTGTATTGCAACCTCTTTCAGTGACTATGGGCCTTGACTCAGATGAGCAAGGGATACTGATAACAGGGATTTAACTGCACTCTGGAAGTTGCATTGCTGTATCTATTCCTGTTTCTACAGATGTATTTATATATATCTTATTAGCACTGTTTCTGAGCCATAGTGATTTTTTACAGCTAGTTGCCTAATTTAATTCCCCAAGAAGAGACTCAAAATTTGATAGTGCATGAGATGCTTTTATAAGACATTTTTATTAGACCTATGTCCATCAGTATACTGGGAAGAACCAAGCAATCAATTCTGCCTTCACTTTCCAGCATGTCACTGATAATGGCCACAGTCACAAAGCAGCCTATGTGAGTTGATAGTCAATTTGTCCATGTCTCCATTGCTCTTTGGATGAGTTTGGATTGCTTTTGGATGAGTGTGTTCTCTTTGTGTTCCTCCGTGTACGGACACAACAGAAAGTTTTAGATTGCAGCCTGCCCTTCTTGTTTCACACCAAAGTTTATGTGAAGTTCTGTGTCAAGGCACTGATTTACTGTAACTACAGTGTTTCCTCCTATTTCTTCTTATTATCTTGGTTACTGGAGTGGTTAAGGCTGTTATTCTTCCAAGAGAGTCATGGTGAACAACAAGCAAATCTCCAGGAGTGCAAAAGCTTTCTGTATCACACAGTCCATAGGAGGAAAATAACAAAAATTTCAGAATAAAGACCTAATTTACACAGTAAGTACCTCCATACCTGCATTTGTCCCTTAAAATAGAGGGAGATATTATGGTATCTGAGATTATGTTGAACCGAACTACAAATGAAGAAAGACTTCTTAGTGGCAATTTTTATGAACAGTAAGTTATAAACGTATCATGGAGTGTCATAACTGTATTATGTAAAACAGTCAATTTTTCATATGTAGTGGGGCTATGAGATAATATGTGTTCATGTCCTGTTTTGCTGATGGTCTCCCAACCCACTGAAATTCCCTGACTGCATTTACTATTCTGCGAGCTTTCTCAAGAGATAAATTCTGGGACCGTAGTCATTTCACAGGCAGAGAAAAAAGGGATGTCTTCTGATACCATTTCACCTTCTCAGATACTTAAAAAAAAAAAATCCTGATCTTGCCCTTACTTACTGCTCCTTAATTGATTTCAAAACCAAGCAGCACTCCTGGCAGAGCGTTTCTGAAGGCTACTTCTGTGTCTCTAGCAGTCAGTCATTTAGCATGCAGAATCGTGGCTCACAAACTCCACTACCTGAAGTGTGATAACAATTACTTGGAAAACCATTTGTTTATTTGCTTGAGAGAAAGCCTTCATTCTTGAAGTTGTCTTGATAGGAATGTAAACAAAAGCCAAAGGTTTCCAAGGATGGACTGAATCCTTTTTTTTTCATATCAATGTAAACAAGCTCTGCATAATTCAATTTCTAATTGAATGTCTCATCTCAGACACAGCTACTTGGTTAAGTATTTTGGATTTTTTTTTTTTTTACTTGACTGACTTTTGAAAACAGTTACTTCTGTGATACTGCAACTTAAAAGTAATTTTATTTGGGAACTGAGGTGTCTTTATGTTATAACGACTATGATAAAAGCGAAACTTCCATGCTAGCAAAGTTTATTTTTGGTGCTATGATTTCTACATTTACTCTAAGATAAATGCAAGCTTGTCATATCACATTTTGAAACTTTTTAGATTGCTTATGCTAATTTATGTGATGTGGGGATTTATCTCAGTCAAAACCAGGTTGTCTGTCATCACTTGTATTTATTGGAATGCAAAAATCTGAATGCAGAAAGCAAAAGGACTTCATGTGGGTGCTATCAAGAGAAGACAGATTGGTGGAGCTGTGGTTTTTCAAGAGGAGGAGGAATATCGTGGAACAATGAAGTTGACAGAGGCCAAAGGTTGACTCCAGCTCTAGGACATGACTTCAACTAGCAACAATTCAATGGGATTTAGGGAGCTGTGTAGACTAAAAGAAAACTCCAAATTAATGAATAATCCATTTTTATTTCTTTCCTTTTTCTCAACGCAAAGATTTGGACTTGATGCCTGTTTGAAGTAATGAGAACAATAACAAAGAGACCCATTGCCAACCACTTTTGCTTCTACAAAGAGTAGCTCATAACTCCACCAATTTTGGCTAGCTGCTCAGGATGAGGGGACTAGCAGTATCATATTAAAATATTTCTTTTTCAAGAATATTTTGAGTCTGATTATCTTAGAATAACATTATGGTTTCATGAGTTACCAGTCCCAAAGGAAATCCAAAGAAAATGGTTTTTTGTGTAAAATTTCACTGCCTGCCTCTTACAGACTGAAACAGTTCAGATGCCTTTAGTGCAGCGTGACATGGGGGGAATATAGGTATAAGTACATCAGCAGATCAGTAATTGTGCAGGGAGGGATCCTTCCTTGCAGCACATTGTGGTCACAGAAGCCTAGCAGGGCTCTGCATCCTCTACAACAGTGGATCCTCACAGGCAGAGCTCCTTCAGCTTCTTGTGCCATCCCATGTGACTTCAGGCATGGCTGCCAGTATCAGCTACTGATAGATTATGCAGTATTTTTACTGTTTCTTCAGTATTTCTTTAAAATTTCATATGCTCAGGGGCCACAGTGATTGAATTTATTGAGAAACATGGCTAAATGAAGGAAGAATCTATCACAGAAGTTAATTAGAGTTGGGAAAGCACCATTTGCTATGCTTGACAAAGATTGACTACATTTTAAATCCCAGAATATTCTTAGCTCTGACAGCAAAGCACTCTGTTTTCTGTAATGCAGCAAAACAAAATACTTCTGTGTGTGAGTTCATTGAGAGTCTTTGGAAGCTAGAAAGGAATTAGGAAGTAGAAGATTAGTAATCTGAATGGCAGAAAAGCATTGGGAAGATGGAAAAAAATTAGAAGGAAAGACACTGTAATAACTAACATACTTATCCTGGTATCAGAAAACAACTTCGAAACTTATGTTTCTTTCTAGCATAGCATCTTATTATTAGTGGCAGAATTTAGGATCTCTGTGCAATTTTAATTTGCTTTTTCATATGTACAGACATTATGATTGTCTTTAATAATACAAAACTGTACTTATATTTTTCAGTACTTCCCCGCTCAGACCATGGTTTGGATTAAAAAGAAATTACATTTTCTTTACAGAGTTTTCACGATTGCTGTCAACAGAATAAGCTAAGTAATTCAAAAGCATTATGATAGTTACCTCCATAATATGATTATTACATTATGTGGTATCATTATTCTCATTCTATAAGCAGAGGCAGGGAAATGAAACCAAAATTATCAATACACAATATATGCCAGATTCTATTAAAAAATATTGCATCAGTTTTACCAAAAAAATTACAATTGCCCTAAATTTTCAAAGCATGAGGTTCACTTATTGGCCAAGACAGTAGGTTAAATTAAAGAACTGTCTAGAATCATAAAAGCAGTCTATGACTGAGGAAGATTCAGTTCCCCAGAAAGGCACACAACTGTGCAGTTAAGATATCAAACATGATATCTTAACACAAGAAAGGAAGAACTGAGATTGAACAGGGAGCCCTCACTGGGATGCATTATAGGCATATGAATGTTTGGATTTACTATCTCTTTTTTTCAACGGTTGTATAAGAAAGAAGGAAGCTAATTTGAAACAGGTTTCCAGAGAGAGCATGATCATCAGAATACTGAAGTTGCACTGATCTTCGGTGTTAGCAATAAAGGAATCATCAATTAAAATAATTTTACAGTAATTTATGCATACTCAGCTGTTCAAATGTGTAAAAAGAAAAGAAGTAATTAAAATTTTTAAAGCACAGTGCATTTTTAATGGTCCAGGATAGTAGGCTGGAAATTCATTCTTTTGCACAGTGTGATAATTACCTGTCATATTTGACATAGCCAATCCCCCTCGTACTGAAATGCATGAAAATCTTTTCACGATCTTCAGTGAGTGCAAGAGCATCTCTGGATGGCTGTAAGGTTTTTTGGCATTTCACCTGAACAATGCAGATTCAACACCTGCAGTTTCATATTATTGGTGTTAGCTCTTTTGTCCTAAACACAGTAGTTTCACAGAGCCAAATAATTCTTTCATTTGTTTGATGTTTTGCAGTCATTGTATTTTCATGTATTTTAAGCCTATGTCCTGTAGTAGCTGAATCAAAGAACAGGCTCTGCAGAATTGTCCCTATTGTACTTTTTACAGCTGCACACCAAAAATTAGAAAGAGAGGAAAGCAGCACAGACTTACAGCTAACAAGCCCCTACCATACCCACAACTACAAGGAAAGTACAATCACACAAACCCTCCTGCTGGAAAAATGCCAAATATGACTAGGACTGAGTCCAAAGTTTCTGCAAACTATGTAATAATACAGTTACCACTTGAATAAAGAACTCTGTAAGGTCAAGAAACCCCCACCTCTTTCTCAAACATTCCAACTCTCTTATCAGGGCCATGTGGACTCTTTCTGACCTTCTCCTCTGAGCCCTCATGAAGGAATCCTTGCATCAATGTGCAGGAAGAAGGATATACTGCATCCCAGGGCTCCCATGTCCATCTACTAGATGCAGACACCTATAAACTTACCAGCCATTCGTGGTTCTCCCCAGGGAAACCTGTCCATCACTGCTGTAGAGTGGGTGCCCCAGCAGGTGAATCTGACTGCAGGTGTGAATGGAAGGAGTAGGAAAAGAAAGGCAATGCACAGTACTGGTAGTGGCAATTCCCATGTCCATGATCAGGGATGATACTTTACATCTACTTCTTTTCTAAATAAAATCTTGTGTCTTGTTTATTATCTGGTACAGACTGACCAACTCTACATTTCTTGCAATTTCTTGCTGCATTTTTCTGTGCTTTTTTTATACCACATTCTTTGCTGATTGTCAGATTTCTAAAGATGTGACTAGACCCTACTGCTCTGATTGTTTCCTGGACACTGGGAAGCACTGAGAAATTGCTGAGTCATAGAGTGGTTTGGGTTGGAAGTGATCATTAAAGATCATCTACACACTTCCTTTGAGGCAGCCCAAGGTACAAGGACCCTTCTGGGCTGCAAGCATTGCTTATTTTGACCTTTTTACCAACTAAACGAATAGTCTGTGCTACTGCTTTATATGTGCAATGAGTTACTAGCATAATATTATTTCTGTAATTCATGGAATATCATAAGTGCAATTGAAGAATTGACCTTGGCTGGCTACCAGACACCTACCCAGCTGCTTGCTTACTCCTCCTCCTCAACATGACAGAAGGAGAAAATGTAAGACAGCCCATGGATAAAGACAGGGAGATCCCTTGCAGTCACTGTCACAGGCAAACCCGTCTTGACTTGGAGATGATTGATTTCATTTATTATCCATTTTTAAAAAAAAGAAGGAAAGTAAGGTAATGAGACAGAAGGAAAGACAAAACCAAAGCACCTTCCCCTCCACTCCAGAGCTTCTTCCCAGGTTCAACTTCAATCCCCTTTTCCCCCAATCTTCTAGCTCTTCTGCTTCCTCCTACCTCAAGTGGGACAGGTGGATGGAGAATGGGGACTTGCAGTCTGTGCATCACTGCTTCTCTCTGCTGCTTCTTCCTCTTCGCACTTTCCTGCTGCTCCAGTGAGAGTCCTTCCCTTAGGGTATAGTCCTTCAAAAACACATTGCTCCATCATGGGTACTGCAGGTTCTTCCAAGAAATCTGCTCCACTGTGGGCTCTCCATGAGCTGCATGTTCCTTCAAGGATACATCCACGAGCTGTGGCATACAGAATTCCATAGGCTGCAAAGTGAATTTCTGCTCCATTGTATTCTATGGGATGTAGGGGAATTGCTCCACCTCCTTCCTCTCCTTTTCTGATCTAGGTGTCTCCAGGGCTGTTTCTCTCACATTTTCTCAATCCCCTCTCTCTCTCCACTGCTCTGCAGGTTTCTAACTCCATTTAAAATATGTTTTTGTGGAGGTGCTACCAGCATGGTTAACAGGCTCAGCTGTGTGTCATGTGGTGCCTCAGTTTTGGAACAATTTGGAACTGTCTCTTCCCAATGCAGGGACAGTTTCTTCTGGTTTCTGGTTTCTTCTTACAAAGGCCACTCTGGCAGCCCCCCACTGCCAGCACCAGGGCACAAACACCCAACACAGTTCCTGTACAAGTGTGCAGTAAACCCACCTCGTCCAAAATCTGCTAGGTTTCAGCATTCATCTAGATCAACTCTGCAACCAAACTGTGACTGCATTTATTCCACCTGTAGTGAGTCAGTGTGCAGGTCAGGTGTAGTCTGGCCATGGTTCATTGCCTCCCAGAAGCTCTTCCTGCCCTTTCTTCCCATGCCTGCAGCTGCATAACTCTCTTGCTCTAGCATGCCTCACAGCATGATATGCTTTGATCATGATTAAGTTTCTTAATTAAATGAAAAACTGCACCCTTTTCATTTGCAGAATTAGCTTTATGATAAGTTTGTTTCCTGACAGATGATGAACATCTATCTTAGTTCAGCTATAAGTTTAACTGTGTATGAATAACCATGATGTTAACCATGATGATAACGATGCACTGTTCCTAGTGTGCATGCATGTTTTTTATTCCCAGAAAACCCAAATGAAAATATGGGATGTTTTTTGAATGTGAAGTGAGGACAGGTATATATGATTTAAAAGAGTTGCAAATGCCCATGCCAGAGTCTGT